>PVKU01006301.1:0-76297 GCA_004027475.1 Anoura caudifer
AAATTCAAAGTGGATAAAAGATTTAAATATAAGTCGTGATACCATAAAAGTCTTAGATGAGAACATAGGCAGGAAAATCTCAGATATTCCATGCAGCAATACTTTCCCCGATGTGTCTCCTAGAGCAAGGGACATGAAGGAAAGAATAAACAAATGGGATCTCATTAAAATAAAAAGCTTCTTCACAGCTAAAGAAAACAGCATTAAAATGAAAAGAGAACCAAATGTATACAAAAACATATCTGCCAATGATAACTTGGACAAGGTTTTGATCTCCAAAATATATAAAGAACTCACACAACTCCACTCCAGGAAGTCAAACAACCCAATTAAAAAATGGGCAAAAGAGTGGAACAGACACTTCTCCAAGGAGGGCATACAGAGGTCCCAGAGGCATATGAAAAGATGCTCAGTATTGCTAGCCATCAGTGAGATGCAAATTAAAACCACAATGAGATACCACTTCATTTCACACCAGTCAGAAGGGCCATCATAAACAATTCAACAAACAAATGTTGGAGAGGATGTGGAGAAAAGGGAACCCTAGTGCACTGTTGGTGGGAATGCAGACTGGTGCAGACACTGTGGAAAACAGTATGAAATTTCCTCAGAAAACTAAAAATGGAACTGCCTTTGACCAGCAATTCCACTGCTGAGATTCTAGCCTAAGAACACTGAAACTCCAATCCAAAAGAACCTGTGCACCCCAATGTTCACAGCAGCACAATTTACAATAGCCAAGTGCTGGAAGCAACCTAAGTGCCCATCAGTAAATGAGTGGATCAGAAAACTATGGTACATTTACACAATGGAATACTACACAGCAGAAAGAAATAAGGATCTCCTACTCTTTGGGACAGCATGGATAGAACTAGGGAGCATTATGCTAAGTGAAATAAGCCAGGTAGTGAGGGACAAATACCACATAATCTCATGTTTAACAGGAACCTAATCAACAAAAGAAAAAAAGCAAGCAAAATATAACCAGAGACATTTAAATTAAGAACAATCTGACATTACCCAGAGGGGAGGTGAGAGGGGATAATGGAGGGAAGAGTTTGCAGGAACAATTATAAGCGACAAGGGGGGTGGTGAAAACAGGGGAGCAAGCTGGGTTTGGCTGGGGAGGTGGGGAGTGTGGGGGAAAGACAGAAAACTGTACATGAACAACAATAAAAAATGTTAAAAAAAGGAAAACACTAAATTTTTTTTTCATTTTACAGGAACAAGGACAACAGTGTGGTGATTATGGGGGGAGGGGGTGGGTGAAGATGGAAGAAGCTATAAGGGAAATAAATTGTAATGAAAAATAATACAATAAATAAAAATTTTACAATAAGGATCCATGGACAAAACCAAGGGGAGGGGTGAAAGCAAGGGAGGGAGGTGCATTTGGCTGGGTTGGGTGGGAGTCATGAGGGGTAAATGCAGACAACTGTAATTGAACAACAATAAAATAATTTTAAAAAAACAGTGACAGTAACAGGGGTGTAAACGTAGAGCCTTCCTGAATAAAAATTTAAACATAAACAAAAAGAAAGAAAGAAGGAGCTCTTACCATTTGTAATAGCATGAATGGATCTGAAGAGCATTATGCTAAGTGAAATAAGCCAGGCAGTGAAAGACAAAAACGATATGACCTCTCCCATATTGGTAACCTAATCAACAAAATGAGCTAGCAAAATATAACCAGAGACATTGAAATAAAGAACAAATGACAGTAGCCAGAGGGGAGGATGGAGGGGGATTACAGGGAAAAGAAGGGAAAGTGTCATCAAAGAACATATACAAAGGTCCAATGGACAAAGACAATGGTTGGGGGGATTGAATATGGCAAGTAGGGTGGGTAATGCAGGGGAGAGTACTGGGGGCGGGGAATGGGGGCATCTATACTTGAACAACAATAAAAAAAGAGAAAAAATTTGTAAAAGAAGAAAAAAGTGAAGAAAAAAAGTGGATTTAAAGTACTGGGGGGAAAGAACAACACCAACCTAGAATTCTGAACCCTACAAAAATATCCTTCATAAGTGAAGGAAAAATGAAGATTCTTATCAGACAAACAAAAAATGATGAAATCTGTTGCCAGTAGACCTGACTTGCAAGAAATGTTAAAAAGAAGTTCCTTATAGAGAAGAAAAATAATATAGTCAGAAACTCTGATCTACACAGAAAGGAAAAGTATAGAGAAAGAAATAAGTAAAGATAAAATAAATTTTTTTACTTGTTCTTAATTGATCTAACACATAAGTTTGTTCAAAATAATAGCAACAATGTATCTGATTATATATTAATTATATTGTATTTTGATTATATTGAAATATTATAGATACATATGCTTGTTTATGTTTATATATAAGTAAAATAAGTGGCAGCAATGATACAAGGAATAGGAGAAAAGAATTAGGATTATTTTTTAAGTGTAAGGTACTCATATGACCTGTGAAGTGATATAGTGTTATTTGAAAGTGGACTTGAATTAGCTGTAAATGTACATTGCAAACTCTAGGGCAACTTTTAAAAGTTTACAAAAAGAAAATAAGTACAGCTGATATTCTAAGAAAAAAGAGAAAACAGAACCATATAAAATGCTCAATTAAAACCACAAAAGGAAGTAAAAGAAAAATAGGAACAGAGAACTAGGGCAACAAATAGAAAACAGTAAAAAATATGGTAGATATTAATACAACTACATCAATAATCACTTTGAATATCAGTGGTGTAAATGAACTAATTAAAAGACAGACTGTCAGAATAGATCAAAAACACCACCCAAATATATGGGTTTATATGGAAAAAAACCCCACCTTAAATATAATGCATATAGATTAAAAGTAAATGAATAGTAACACCAATCAAAAAGAAAGCAGAAGTTATATTAGTTTTTTATTTTTACAATTTTTATTGTTCATGTCCAATTGTCTCCAATTCCCCCATCATTGCCCCCACTCCCTAGCCATCCTCACCTCCCACCCTCTATCCTACGCCCCTTTGGTGTTGTCCATGAGTCCTTTATACCTGTTCCTGAAAACCCCTCCCCCTTCCCCCCTTTTATCCTCTCCCACCTCCCCTCTTGGTTACTGTCAGATTATTCTTACTTTCACTGTCTTTAGTTATATTTTGCTTGCTTCTTTGTTTTGTTGATTAGGTTTTGCTTATAGATGAGATCATATGTTATTTGTCCCTCACTACCTGGTTTATTTCACTTAGCATAATGCAGAAAAGAGAACCCTAGTGCACTGTTGGTGGGAATGCAGACTGGTGCAGACACTGTGGAAAACAGTATGGAATTTCCTCAGAAAACTAAAAACGGAACTGCCTTTGGACTTGACAATTCCACTGCTGGGATTGTACCCTAAGAACCCTGAAACACCAATTCAAAAGAACCTATGTACCCCAATGTTCATAGCAGGAGAAGCTATATTAATTTTAGACAGAGCAGTTTTCAAAATAAGGAAAGGTTATCAGTGATAAAGCAGCAAATGACAGTCCTGGCTGGTGTGGCTCAGTGGATTGAGCACTGGCCTGCGAACCAAAGGGTTGCTGGTTTGATTCCCAGTCAGGGCACATGCCTGGGTTGCAGGCCAAGTCCCCAGTTGGGGGTGCATGAGAGGCAACCAAACATTGATGTTTCTCTCCCTTTCTTTCTCCCACCCTTCCCCTCTGTCTAAAAATAAATAAAATCTCCAAAAAGAGAGAGAGAATTACATAATGATAAAGGGGTCAATACTCCAAGAAAACATAACAATTATTTTAAATTTTTTTTAAATTTACTGGGTGACACTGGTTAATAAAATTATATAGGTTTTAGGTGCACAATTCTATTAGACATAATAATTCCTAACATCTAACAACAGAGCATCAAATTACATAAGGACAAAACTGATAGAACTACAAAGAGAAACAGATGATCCACTCTCATAGTTGGACACTTCAACACCAGTCTATTAGATATAGACAGATCCAGCAAGCAGAAATCAGCAAGGGTATAGTTGAACTTAACAACACAATCAATCAATTGGATGTCACTGACATTTATATACTACTACTCGAACAAGCAGAATACATGTTTTTCTCAAGCTCACATTTGACATTTACCAAGACAGACCACACTCTGGGCCATAAAACATACTGTAACAAATTTAGAAGATTAAAAATCATACAATGCTCTCAGGCCATAGTAGAATTAAATTAGAAATCAATAAACAGAAAAATAAACCAAAAAAATCCCAATATGCATGGAGATTAAACAACATACTTCTAAATAAAACATGGGTAAAAAATATGAAGAGTAATTAAAAATATTTTTAACTAAATGAAAATGAAAACACCACTTATCAAAATTTATGGGATACAGGGAAAGCAATACTTACATGGAAATTTATAGCATTAAATGCATATATTAGAAAAGAAGATCTAAAATGAATAATCTGTTTCCACCTCAGGAAAATAAAAAAGAGCAAGTTAAATCAAAAGTAAGCAAGGAAAAGAAAATTGTAAGAATTAAAGTAGAAATCAGTAAAATTCAAAACAGTAAATCAATGGAGAAAATCAACAAAATTGAAAGCTGGAGCTTTGAAAAGATTAATGAAAGTGATAAACCTCCAGCAAGGCTAACTAAGAAAAAGAGAGAGGATACAAATTACTAATATGAGCAAGGGAAAGAACGGAAGGGGCAAGAAAAGGAACACAAATAGAGGACTTATGGGTATGGGCAATGGGAGGTATTGACTGTGGGAGTGAGGGGACAGGGTAGGGGAGAGCACTGGGGAAAAAGGAGGAACAACTGTAACTGAACAACAATACAAATATATATAAAAATGAAACAGGAAACGTCACTACAGACACAATGGAAATTAAAGAGTAATGAAGGAATGATACTATGATCAACTTTATGACTACAAATTTGATAACCTAATATTGGTGAATTGTACCAATTCCTTGAAAGACACAATTTGCCAAAAATCACACAGAAAGAAATACATCATCTGAATAGGCCTAAGTATACATTAAAGAAAGTGAATCAATAATTAATAACCTTCTAAAACAGAAACCATTAGGCTCAGAAGAGTTCACTGGTGAGTTATAGCAAACATTTAAAGAAGAAATTACAACAGTTCTCCACAATCTCTCTCAGAGGATAGAAGCAGCAAGAATCCTTCTTGAGACTTCCGGACAAGATGGAGGCAAAGGTAGATGCACTGTGCCTCCTCACGCAACCAAAACTAAGGACAGAAAAAAATTAGAAACAAAAAAACAAACAAAAAAAAAACCAGAACTAACAGAAAATTGAACTGTACAAAAGTCAAACAACCATTCATCCAGACTAGTAAGAGGGCCGGGGTTGACAGCCGGCGGAGACGGGTAATGGCAGGAAAAAGTGGTGGCTGGTGGGCTTGGGTGCACAGGCAGCAGCTGGCAGATCCCGGGCACAGGGTGGCAACTGGCAGACCCAGTGAGGTGCGCAAGGCAGCTGGCTGACCATGGTCACAAATTTGCACACAGATAAACCAGGCAAAACTCGGGAGCGAGACAGACTGCACAACCCAGGGCCCCAGTGCAGGGAAATAAAGCCTCAAAACACCAATTGAAAACACCTGTGGGGGGTGAGGTGCTGGGAGAGACTCCCACCTCACAGGAGAGTTCATTGGAGGGAACCACAGGGTCCTAGAATGTGCACAAGCCCACCCACCCAGGAATCAGCACCAGAGGGGCCCAATTTGCTTGTGGGAAACTGCAGAAGGGACTGAAATCCAAGAGAGAGCAGAGCAAGTGCAATTGTTCCCTCTCTGGCCACTCCCCCACATAGAGTGTCACAGCCCAATGACTGTCTTGCCCTGCCCTGGTGAACACCTAAGGTTCACCGCTCATACATAACAGGCGCAACGAGACCAAAAAAAAAAAAAAAAAATGGCCCAAACGGAAGAACAGATCAAAGTCTGAGAGCAAATACAACTAAGCAGCGAAGAGAGAGCCAACCTATCAGATGCACAGTTCAAAGCAATGGTGATCAGGAGGCTCACAGAATTGGTTGAATTTGGTTGCAAATTAGATGAAAAAATGAAGGCTACCCTAAGTGAAATAAAGGAAAATGTACAGGGAACTAATAGTGATGGGAAGAAAACTGGGACTCAAATCAATGGAGTGGCCCAGAAGGAAGAAAGAAACATCCAATCAGAAAAGAATGAAGAAACAAGAATTTTAAAAAATGAGGAGAGGCTTAGGAACCTCCAGGACATCTTTAAATGTTCCAACATCCGAATTACAGGGGTAAAAGAAGGAGAAGAGGAAGAGCAACAAGTGGAAAAGTTATTTGAACAAATAATAAAGGAGAACTTCCCCAATCTGGCAAAGGAAATAGACTTCCAGGAAGTCCAGGAAGCTCAGAGAGTCCCAAAGAAGTTGGACCCAAGGAGGAACACAGCAAGGCACATCATCATTACATTAGCCAAGATTAAAATGAAGGAGAGAATCCTAGAAGCAGCAAGAGATAAGGAGACAGTCACCTACAAAGGAGTTCCCATCAGACTGTCAGCTGATTTCTCAAAAGAGACCTTACAGGCAAGAAGGGGCTGGAAAGGAGTATTCCAATTCATGAAAGTCAAGGACCTACATCCAAGATTGCTCTATCCAGCAAGCTTTCCTTTAGAATGGAAGGGCAGATAAAATGCTTGTCAGATAAGGTCAAGTTAAAGGAGTTCATCATCACCAAGCCCTTATTACATGAAATGTTAAAGGGACTTATCTAAGAAAAAGAAGACAGAAAACATGTACAGTAAAAAGACAGCAAACTCACAGTTATTAACAACCTCACCTAAAACAAAAACAAAAACAAAAACAAACTAAGCAAATAGCTAGAACAGGACCAGAACCACAGAAATGGAGGTCACATGGAGAGTTAGCAACAGGGGAGTGGGAGGAGGAGAGAGGGGAAAAAATACAGAGAATAAGTAGCATAGACTGTGGGTAGAAAATGGACAGGGGGAGGGCAAGAATAGTGTGGGAAATGTAGAAGCTAAAGAACTTATGATACATGGACATGAACTAAAGCAGGGGAATGTGGGTGGGAGGGGGTGTTCAGGGTGAAGGGGAATGATGGGGGGAAATGGGACAACTGTAATAGCATAATCAATAAAATATATTTAAAAATGTTTAAAAATATATGAGAAACAACCCAATTAACAAATAGGCCCTAAGATCTTAATAGATACCTCACCAAAAAAGATATAGAGAAAGCAAGCAAGCATAAAAAAGATGATCCACAGCATTCATAATTAGGGAAATGCAAATCAAAACAATGATGAGATACACACCCATTAGAATGGCCAAAATCTAGAGCACTGAAAACACCAAAGGCTGATGGGGATGTGGAGCAACAGGAAATCTCATAGATTGCTGGTGGGAATGCAAAATGGTTTAAGCACTTTGGAAGACAGTTTGGTGGTTTTTCACAGAACTAAACATAATCTTACCATAAGATCCAGCAGTCATGCTCTTTGGTATTTACCAGAAGTTGAAAATATATTCACAAACGCACATACACACAAATACCATGGATGTTTATAAAAATTTTATTATTGCCAAAACTTGGAAGCAACCAACATGTTTTTCAGTAAGTGAACTTATTCAGGGTTAAAAAGAAATGAGCTCTGGCTGGTGTGGCTCAGTGGACTGAGTGCCAGCCTGTGAACCAAAGGGTCACCAGTTTGATTCCCAGTCAGGGTACATGCCTGGCTTGCAGGGCAGGTCCCCGGTGGGGGATGTATGAGAGGCAACCACACAATGATGTTTCTTTGCCTCTCCTTCTCTCTCCCTTCCCCTCATAAAATATTTTAAAAAGAAGAAATGAACTATAAAGCCAGGAAAAGTCATAGAGAAAACTTAAATGCATATTATTAAGTGAATTAAGTCCATCTGAAAAGGCCACATATTGTATTAATCCAACTATGATATTTTTGAAAAGGCACTTACTATGTAGACAATAAAAAGATCAGTGTTGCCCTGGCTTGTGCGGCTTGATGGACTGAGTATTGCCCTGCAAACTGAAAGGTTGCCAGTTCAGCTCCCAGTCAGGGTACATGCCTGGGTTACAGGCCAGTCCCTGTGGATGCATATGGGAGGCAACCAATCAATGTTTCTCTCCCTGTCTTTCTCCTCCCTTCCCTGCTCTCTAAAAAGAATAAATAAAATCTTTTTTAAAAAAAGAAACTGGATCATTTGTCCTTAAAAAAATTATTGTTTCCCAGGGATGGAGGAAAGGGGAGATGAAAAGGCAGAACACAGGATTTCTAGGACAGTGAAAATGTTCTGTATGAATATATTTCATTTTACATTTGTCCACACCCATAAAATGTATGACACCAAGAGTGAACCTTAAAATAAACTATGGACTTTGAGTGATTATGAAGTTTCAATGCTGGTAAAATTGTACAATTCTGGTGAATGATGTTGATAATGGGGGAGACTATGTATGTGTGGGAGCAGAAGATATATGAGAAATCTCTATACCTACATCTCAAATTTGTTGTAAATCTAATAAAATTTTTAAAAAATAAAAATTTAAATAACAGAACTAACCTTCTTATCTAGCATCCAGGGAACATTTATAAAATTTGATCAAATATTAGGTTACAGAAAACACATAAGTACATTATAAGCATATTGTTTGATGATGCTTCACTAAAATAACAAAGCTAAGATCAAGTGACAAACCAAATTAAAAAAAGCTACTATTCCTAACAAACAGAAGGTGTTTATAAGTAAAAAAAAAAAAAAATGGACAAATACCTTACCAGAAAAGTGAACAAAAGACACAACAGGCAATTCAGAAAAACAAAGCTTACTCACAACTCATAAACATAAAAGATGCTTGGCTTCACTAAAATTTTTAGAAGTGAAAATGAAACAATATTAAAATATTATTTTTAGGTCTCATTTTGGCAAATACTAAAATAATTTTAAAAGCCCATTGCTGTCCAGGAGGAATAAGCAGTATCCCGCAGAAATTGGAAAAAGGATCTAAACTGGATCATCTTCTAGGAAGGCAATTTAGCATTTCAATTAAAAATATGCATACCAGAAAACTCAGCAATTCTACTTTTATGACTTTTCCCATTGTATAGCTTTTTTACTTATTTATTTTAATTTTTTATTGTTGTTCAAGTACAGTTGTCTGCATTTACCCCCAACCTCACCCCAGCGACTCCCACCTCACTCCACTGATTCTCCCCCTCTTGGTTTTGCCCATGTGTCCTTTACAATGGTTCCTGAAAACCACTCGCCATTTCCCTCCCATTATTTCCTCCCACCTTCCCTCTGGTTACTGTCAGATTGTTCTTAATTTCAATGTCTCTGGTTATATTTTGCTTGCTTTTTTTTCTTTTGTTGATTAGGTTCCTGTTAAACATGAGATTATATGGTATTTGTCTTTCATCACCTGGCTTATTTCACTTGGCATAATACTCTCCAGTTCCATCCATGCTGTCCCAAAGGGTAGGAGCTCCTTCTTTCTTTCTGCATAATATTCCATCATGTAAATGTACCATAGTTTTTTGATCCATTCATTTACTGATAAGTAGGCAGTTAGGTTGCTTCCAGCACTTAGCTATTGTAAATTGTGCTGCTATGAACATTGGAGTGCATAAGTTCTTATGGATTGGTGTTTCAGGGTTGTTAGGATATAATCCCAGCAATGGCAATGCCAGGTAAAAAGGCAGTTCCATTTTTAGTTTTCTGAGGAAATTCCATACTGTTTTCCACAGTGGCTGCACCAGTCTACATTCCCACCAACAGTGCACTAGGGTTCTCTTTTCTCCACATCCTCTCCAACATTTGTTGTTTGTTGATTTGTTTATGATGGCCTTTCTGACTGGTGTGAAATGAAGTGGTATCTCATTGTGGTTTTAATTTGCATCTCACTGATGGCTAATGATGCTGAGCTTCTTTTCATATGCCTCTGAGCCCTCTGTATGTCCTCCTTGGAGAAGTGTCTGTTCCAGTCTTTTGCCCATTTTTTAATTGGGTTGTTTGTCTTCCTGAAATGGATTTGTGTAAATTCTTGATATATTTTGGAGATTAGACCCTTGTCCAAGTTATTGTTGGCAGATATGTTTTCTCATAGAGTTGGTTCTCTTTTCATTTTAATGCTGTTTTCTTTAGCTGTGCAGAAACTTTTTATTTTGATGAAGTCCCGTTTGTTTTATTCTTTCCTTTATATCCCTTGCTCTAGGGGACATATTGGTAAAAATATTGCTGCATGGAATATCTGAGATTTTCCTACCTATGTTTTCCTCTAGGACTTTCATAGTGTCACAACTTATATTTAGGTCTTTTATCCACCTTGAATTTGTTTTTGTATATGGTGTAAGTTGGTGATCGAGTTTCGTTTTTTTCATATGTAGCTGTCCAGATCTCCCAACACCATTGGTTGAATAGGCTATTTTTACACATTTTATGCTTCTGCCCCCTTTGTCAAATATCAATTAACCATAAAGACTTGGGTTTATTTCTGGGCTTTCTATTCTGTTCATTGGTCTATGTGTCTGTTCTTATGCCAGTAACAGTTTGTTTTGATTACAATGGCCTTGTAATATAGTTTGATATCAGGAATTGTGATTCCTCCTACTTTGTTCTTCTTTCTTAAAATTGCTGCAGCTATTCAGGTTTGTTATATGGAACTTATAGTTCCATATAAGTTTTTGAAGACTTTGTTCTATATCTGTGAAATATGTCATTGGTACTTTAATAGGGTTTGTGTTGAATCTGTCAATTGCTTTCAGTAGTATGGACATTTTGATGATGTTAAGTATTTCAATCCATGAACATGGTACATGCTTTGATTTGTTTGTGTCTTCCTTAATTACTTTCTTCAGTGTTGTGTAGTTTCCTGAGTAAAGGTCTTTTACCTTCTTGGTTACATTTAGCCCTAGGTACTTTATTTTTCTTGTTACTATAATAAATAGGATATTTTCCCTGATTTCTGTTTCTGATATTTCATTGTGGGTGTGCAAAAACACCTTTGATTTCTCAATATTGAATTTGTATCTCGCTGTTTTGCCAAATTCACCTATTAGGTCGAGTAGTTTTTGGTGGACTCTATAGGATTTTCAACGTACACTATCATGTCATATGCAAACAATGCCCATTTTGCTTCCTCCTTTCCAATTTGGATGCCTTTCATTTCTTTTTCTTATCTGATTGCTGTGGCTAAGAATTCCAATACCATCTTGAATAGAAGTGGTGAAAGCAGACATCCTTGTCTTGTTCCTGATCTTACTGGGAAAGCTTTTAGTTTTTGCCCATTGAGTATGATGTTGGCTTTACTTTACTTTTCACACATCTATGTTTCTCTCCCTCTCCTTCTCCCTCCCTTCCTCTCTCTCTAAAAATACATTAAAATCTTTTAAAAATGAATAAATAATCCTGCAATAAAAATGGCAGTGCAGATATATTTTTAAGACAGAGATTTTGTTTCCTTTGGACAGATACCCAGAGGTGGAATTGCCACTTCATATGGAAGTTATATTTTTAATTTTTTGAAGACCCTTCATACTGTTTTCCTTAGTGGCTGCACCAACTTATATTCTTACCAGCAGTACAGAAGGATTCCCTTTTCTTCATATCCTGACCAATACTTGACATTTCTTGTCTTTGTTATAACACCCATTGTGACAGGTATGAGGTGATATTTCCTTGTGGTTTTGATTTGCATTTCCCTGATAATTAGTGATGTTAAGCACTTTTTGTTGTACCTTTTGATGATTTGTATATTTGCTTTGGAAAATATCTATTCAGACAGATCCTCTGCCTATTTTTAAATCAGATTGTTTATTTTTTCTATTGAATTGTATGAGTTTATTTATATATTTTGGGTATTTACTCCTTATCATAGATTCAATTTGCAAATATTTTCTCCCAATCCATAGGTTTCTAGTGGCTTTACTGAAGATACCTTGAGATTTATTCATGATACCTTGAGTGGACTTTCATGCTGTGTTCCCAATATTAGGGGAAAAGCATGCAATCTTATCAAGTTTGCCGTTAGCTGTTGTTTTTTTTTTGTATATATATATATATATATATATCTTTTCAGGTTGAGGAAGTTGCCTTTTAGTTCTAGTTTGCAGAAAGGTTTCTTTTTTTAATCATGAATGGATATTGAATTTTATCAAATGCTCTTTCCGCATCTACTGATGTGATTACATGCTTTTTCTTCTTTCTACTGTTTATCTAGTGAGTTAATTACTTTAATTAATCTTTAAATATTTGACTAGCCTGCTTTGTCATAAAGTATTATAGGAAAGAAAAGGAAGAAATGAAACTAAAAAGTTTTATTTTATGATAAGAAAAGTTATCATAGATGATATCATAAAGTTTTATGATAACAAAAGTTATCATAGATGATATAATTTTATGTGTAGAAAGTTCAAGATAATCTACAAATAAATTATTAAAATTAGTGTATTTAGCAAAATTTCTGGACTTAAAGTATTTTTATTCAGCTATATGTCTATAAAAAGCAACCATTAGGAAATAAAAAATTAAATATTCCTATACAACATTTTAAAATAATTTTCCTCAAAATAAATCTAACAAAATATATATAAGATCTATGTACAGTAAACCATGAAACATTAATGTAGACAAACAAATGGAGAGATAAACCATGTTTATGGATTGGAAAAATCACATAATAAATAAGTCAATTCTTCAAAATTGATATATATGTAGAATCACTTCTGTTCCCAAACAAAATCCCCCAACCTCTCTTTTATAGAAAAATGACAAAAAGTAATTCTAAAACTTACATGGAAACGTATAGGACCAAGAAGAGTCTAGACAATGTTGAAGAAGAGCATATAAGAAAATCTTAATTAGCTATAAAAACTTATTATAACACTACAGTAAATAAGACAGCATGGTTTCAGTACATGGAAAGACAAATGGGCTAATGGTGCAGAACAGAATCCATAGAGACCCAAGCCTAGATTTGTGACAAAGGAGAGTGCAAAGAAGTGAAGAAAGGATGGTCTTTCCGTGGTTCATTTTTACAAACCTTTGTTCTAGTATTTGTTGTGCTGCATTATAAATGAGAGTATAATCTAACTGGTGCAGAAGCTGGATTTTACTCATATTCCAAAACACCAGCTGTTAAAACAAGTTCTGGTACATTCTAGGTGCTCGATAAATGTTGGCAGCATATCCAAATGAATAATCAAATGGAAAGGAGAGATAACAGGAAGCCACATGTTTCAGGGGTTCCTATGCTTTTTCACTAATTGGTAACCATGCAGTGATAGATGGGGATAAGAGAAACAGGATCCCACATCAGCTGGTGCTCTATAAGCCTATTTTACCTGTAACACTACCATCACTGCCACCACCAAAGAGAGTACAACTGCCTCTTCTCACTTTCACACACAAATGTCAGACCATATAGGCATTCTGTGGCTTCTTTACCCTTCTAGATTAACCAACTTTACTTTTAAGTAAAAGACACACTGGAGTGGAAGGGGAAGAAAAGGAGACATAAGGAGTGTTAATTTGTTCTGCATCTCAGCCCTAGCCCAACAGAAATATTGACTTTGTAATTTATCACAAGACTGGTGAAACGAGGTGTTCCAAATTATGGGGAAGGCCCACAATAGTCAATTCTATCTTTTTAGACTAGAAATTAATACCATTAATTCTTTTCTGTATGATTTAGCACCACACACAAAAGCCATTATTCAATGTCAGTGTGAAACATAATACCCAATAGGTCCGAAAACACAGAAACAATTGTTGAGGAAGAAACAGAATTAAAGGTAAACAATTTAGTTCTGGCCCGTGTGGCTCAGTGGCTTAAATGCTGGCTTGTGAACCAAAGGGTCACCAGTTCTATTCCCAGTCAGAGTACAAGCCTGGGTTGTGGGCCAGGCCCCCAGTAGGAGCACGAAAGAGGCAAACACACATTGACATTTCTCTCTCTCTTTCTCCTTCCCTTCCCCTCTATCTAAAAATAAATAAATAAATAAATAAATAATAAAAATAAATAAATAAGTAAATAAATTTTTAAAAATACTTGTTAAAAATTAAACACTTACAAAAAAATAAAACACTTTCAAACATACTGTTTAGGTTAAAATAACATACTAACCCAAGTTTAAAGTAAAATCAATATGAAGGTATTGTTACATATTGGGTTTGAGAGTGTTTTATATTTTATATTATTAATTTTTTAATTATCAGTTGTATTAGGGCTCTCCAGAGAAACTGTACATAGATATAGATATAGATAGATATACAGATATATATAGATTAGATATAGATATAGGTATAGATATATATGGTATAGAATTCCAACAAGCAGAAAAAATGGAATAAAAAATGCATGCAGTGAAAGACACTTGAGTGATACTTTGAAAAAGAAAGCAAATTATTTGTACATACAATGAAAACCTGTATAGGAAGCATAGATCAATGGATTAATAAAGATGTAGTAGTATAAAAATAAAAGGACAGAATAAAGTTCTTTAAAAGCAAATAACTATAAGTCAGATTTATGACTCAAGAGCCTGGTATATATGATAGGCTTTACAGAATGAAAAATTCAATCACATAGTATAGCATTAAGTGATGAAAAAATGAGCAATATTTGATTCTTCAGTTTTCCCAACCAATCATTCAGGCCTTGGAAATTAGTATTGAACATGAAGCCCAAGTTATCTCAAAACTAAATATGTTCACAAAGATATATGTAACTAATCTAAGTTGAAGAAACCACTGGAATCAAATGGCCATTTATACTCTCAACAAAAGCAGGAATATCTAAAAAATAAATGCTCCACTATGTCAGTTTGTAGTGATTACAGAAAATCTGAGAAGCAAGCAGTCAAGGGCAGCAACTGCTGCCTAAAGAGAGAAAACAAAATTACTGACAATGATGAAATGATTTCAGGAAGAAATGAGAAAATCACATATCAACAAATAGAATTTCCACAAAGGAGAAAAGCCACCATTTATCTAACTTTGATACTCAGCATTCTAGAAAGAAATACACTGTTGACACCTGATTCGTAGGACATTAGTAACTAACTCACCGTGTAATTGAAAAAGTCAGACTGAGGCCCTATTGCTACAGGACTATAAAAGGTCATGTATACCTATGTGGCTGAGGAAGTCATTTAAAATCTGTCTCAACACAAATACCTGGGCTAACAAGGAGGTCCAGGTTAGGTGTGGTAAACACCCACATCATGATTATATGGAGTTCCTGACACAAGAATTATTATTTTTTTAAGGTGTTTTGTTGGTTGGTTCTCTTTGGCTACTAGAAACTCCACAAACATCTTTGGCATAAACTAGCATATTGGGAGAGTGAACTCGTCAGTATCCTGGGTGCTCTTCTAGGATCCTAATGGTATGTAAATGTGACTGTTCAATGGTTGGTGGTTATAAGAAGGAATCTAACTGCTTTCACCTTTTAAGCCACACCCCTCCCTCTGCTCCTTTTCTCCAAATCTGGGCAAGCTGGTAAGAAAACCTGGGTGTTCCCTCCTTTGACATACATCAGAGGAGGATTCAAACTAGGCAAGTCCCTGCCCACACACAGGAATCCTCTACCTAGGTCCACTGACCACAATAAGTGTGCCAGTCTCTTTTCCTCACTCTCTCAAGCCACTTTCAGACCTCCTTGGATGCCTGCCCTGCTCTCCCCAGAGACATCTATTATGTACACAATTAACCTTTTCACATCCTCTTGGTGTGTATATGGCATCAACAATCTCCACATCCGAAACAAATTTTAAGAGAGTATCCATTCTGTTTCTCAGAGTGACTATAATAATAATTAATGACATTGCTTAGTCAGTCTTGTTTCCCCTTACACAGAAAAATCTAGGCTAAGTAGTTAGTAGTCTAGAAATTATAAAGCTGATTATGTATTTGGTCAATGCTGGAAACCAAAGATTTGTTCAACTTAATAACAAAAAAGACATAGACTCTATTTTTCATTTAAGTATGAAATATTTGGGGCAATTGTGTAAACAACTATGTAGATACAACCAATGTGATCAAACTGGGCTCTTGGTTCCATTCAACTTCAATGGTGGTCATAAGATTCTATTTCAATGTACCCATCAAGAACTAATTTCAGAGATTTTTCTTAATTCTGGCCAAGATGAAGACATAGGTAGAAATGCTTTGCTTCCTCACACAACCATAAGAAGGATAATAACCAATTTAAAAACAAAGACAACCAGAACTGCCAGAAAATAAAACTGCATGGAAATCTGACACAAAGGAGTTAAATAAACACTCATCCAGACTGGTAGGAGGGGCAGAGATGGGGGCAGATAGGATGTTGGCAAGGCAAAGTGGCAACCCATGCAGGTGAGGCAGGGGTTGGCTGACCCCACCCACATTTATGTGCGGATAAGTCAGAAAGAACAAATGGGGAGAAAGCCAGACTGCAAAACCCAGGGTTTTGATGCTGGAAACTAATGACTTAAGGCCTCTGGCTGCAAAAATCTGTGGAGGTTGCAGCAGTGGTAGAAACTCCCAGTCTCACAGGACAACCCATTGGAGAGGCCCACTCCAATGGGCCTTTATGTACATTCTAGGACCTAGAATGTACATAAAGCCACCCACCTGCAAATCAGCACCTGAAAGGGCACAATCTGCTTATGGGAAGTGACAGAAAGTGGGGCCAGAGCTAAGCAAGTGGCATTGTTCCCTTTTTGACCCCTCTTCAAAACAGCACGACAATGCAGCAAAGAGGGTTGTTCTGCTCTGGCATGTACCCGTGGCTCCACCCCTTACAATGACAGGTGCCCTGAGTGGAGGAAATATGGCCCAAATGAAAGAACAAGTCAAAACTCTAGAAAAAGAATTAAGCAACCAGGACACAGACAATCTGCCAGATGCAGAGTTCAAAACACAGGTAATCAGAATACTCACAGAAATAATTGAGCTTGGTTGCAAAATGAAGGAAGAACCGAAGGCTATACAAAGTGAAATAAAGGAAAATTTACAGGGAACCAGCAGTGAAGGGAAGGAACTGGGACATCCAACCAGAATAGAATGAAGAAACAAGAATTCACAAAAATGAGGAGAGGCTGAGGAACCTCTGGGACAACTGTAAATGCTCCAACATCTGAATCATAAGGGTGCCAGAAGGAGTAGAGGAAGAGCAAGACATTTAAAACTTGTTTGAACAAATAATGAAGGAAATATTACCAATCTGGCAAAGGAAATAGACTTCCAGGAAGTCCAAGAAGCCCAGACTCCCAAAGAAATTGGACCCAAGGAGGAACACACCAACGCACATAATTAAGTTACCCAAGATTAAAGATAAGGAGAGATTTTTTAATTGAATGTTTTATTTTATTTAGTTTATTTTTTATTTTATTGTTGTTCAAGTACAGTTGTCTGCATTTACCCCCCACCACAGGACTAAAATGAAAAGAGAACCAACTGCATGGGAAAAGATATTTGCCAAGGAGATAATCTTAAGAGCAGCAAGAGAAATGGAGAGAGTTACCTACAAAGGAGTTTCCATGAGACTATCAGCTGATGTCTCAAAAGGAAACTTACAGGCAAGAAGGGGCTGGCAAGAAGTATTCAAAGTCATGAAAGGCAAGGACCTATATCCAAGATTACTCTATCCAGCAAAGCTATCACTTAGGATGGAAGGACAGATAAAGTGCTTCCCAGATAAGGTCAAGTTAAAGGAATTCATCATCACCAAGCTCTTATTATGTGAAACCTTAAAGGAAGTTATCTATTGAAAAGAAGATAAAAAATATGAACAGTAAAATGACAACAAACTTACAACTATCAACAACTGAACCTAAAAAACAAAGCAAAAACTGAGCAAACAACTAGAACAGGAACAGAATCACAGAAATGAAGTTCACATGGAGGGTTAACAGTGGGGAGGGGGAAGGAGGAAATGGAGGGGAAGGTACAGGGAATAAGAAGCATAATAGGTAGACACAAAATAGGGGGAGGTTAAGAATAGTATAGAAAATGGAGAAACCAAAGAACTTGTATGTACAACCCATGGACATGAACTAAAGGGGGGGAATGTGGGTGGGAGGGTGTGTGCAGGGCAGAGGGAAATAAAGGAGGGAAAATAGGACAACTGTAATAGCATAATCAATAAAATATATTAAAAATAAAAAATTAATTGTAAATATTGGCTCACTTCTCTCTCTCACCTTTCCCCTTCTTTGTTCCCCAGGAGGGCTTCACTGAGGACAGAGCCCATCCTGTCTTCTTCTCTGTATATACAGCATGGCATCTTGTGAGCAGTACACAAATGCTTATTGGACCTGGGATTGAGTGGATAGAGCACATATTCCTGTAGGTCTCCAAGGCCTAAAAGCAACTCCATCTTAGACAGATTGTGCAGTTGTTAATTTAGTAGCCAAACAATACTGGAATAAATTTATATGCAATGTACTAATTACAGAGGTGTCCTTTAGTAGCATACAATATGATAAATATTAAAGAGCTCCCACCAGAGTTTTCCAAGGCAAAACCTTCAAGGTGTTTCTAACTTGGCATGGAGCTTTCCAAAGACAAATTATCTGCATGAGAAACCTCTGTTTGGTTGATTCTGGAATTATCCAGTTTATTTTCTTCCAAAGGAAAGAAAAGGTACTTCTTTTATGCCTGAAGATGCATGTTTTCCCAAAAGGAAGTATAATATTATTCAACATTTTGGTTTTAGAATATCATAGAACAAGATGTGATAAAGTGAAGGGTAAATGTCAGGGGATAGTAAGAAGATTCAGTCCTCAAAGGAATAAATCTTTCTTTCTATAAGTCCAGGTCCATCATCATGACTATCTCTTTTGATATATTATGGGCCAGCAAGTTCTGCAATAAAACATGACAGTATTTTATAAAATACATCCTTTTTTTTTTCTTTGAAAGAAATCGGAGAAAGAAAAAAAACAAGCAATAAATAAAGCAAAGATTTTATGGAACAGCAATGATAGGTACACATCTATTTCTTAAACCTTTTAATCTAACTTTCACATTTTTACAGATCAGAAAACTAGATTCCAAAGGTTAAATAGAATTTGCCACCAAATATTAGTTTAGTAAAGTAGGATTTAACTGACATCTTTTTAAAAATTAGTTTCCAATTATAGTTTACATTCAATATTGTTTTATATTAGTTTTCAACTTGTTTTCATTCTAAAGCATAATTGCTCTTTACTATGCCATATTCCTCTAAAAGAAAAGCAACAAGAATAAAATTACAAATATATTAGAGTTCTAAGCTAAAATTTCTAGCTTGAATATGTAGTTAAGGGGTTGTAATTCTTTTGTTTTCTTTTTGTTTTTTTTTCTAAACAAGCAATAGTACTTCAGTAAATAGAAGAATATTAAAGAGATACTAAAGTATGCATATCAAACTGCACTAGACTGGTAAAAAATTTTAAAATTATATATTAGTGACATATGTGTGGGGAAATGGGTACATCATATACTGCTGGCATATAAATTGATACAGTCTTTTTGCAAACCTCTACCAAAATGTATAATATACTTACCCTTGGATCAAATTTTACTTCTACAATTCTACCCTGCAGAAATCTGTGTACCAGTACATAAATATCTGTAAGTATGTTCATTGTTTGTTAATAGATAAAGAGAGAAAAAGAGAAAGGTAGAGAGAAGAGAAAGAAATTAAGGGAAAAGAAGAGAAAGGAAGGGCCTAAACTCATTAATAGAGGATTGAGTAAATAACTCTACATACTTCTATATTATTTTGAATTGTCTTACAAGTAGGTTATATTTATTTATTACTTCAGTAAGTTTAGTATTGAGCTGATATCAATAATTAATGCTTATGATCTACAAATAAAAATATAATTAAATGCAACCTGAGAAATTATAATGTTAGTTTTTCTAAGGAAATTACTTTAAAAAATATTTATTTATTCTTATAGAGAGGGGAAGACAGGGGGAAAGACAGACAAAAACATCTCTTGATTGCCTCTCACACACCAAGGTTTAGGCCTGCCACCCAGGCATGTGCTCTGACCAGAAACTGAAGCAGTGACCTCTAACTCTGCTGAACCATGCCCAACCAACTGATCTACACTGGTCAGGGCTCTAAAGAAATTATTTTACCACTGTAGTAACTATAAAAAGAAACACTTTTTATCACTGCTCCATTAACTCTACTTAGAGCCACTTGAAACTTCCAAACTTTCTAGTGTCCTTATAAAGAAAATGTATGCAAAACAAACATCCATTTAAATATTAAGTTTGTAAAGTTTGGTCTAGATAGACATAAAAATTGTCTGACAATGTAAGAATGCTCTCATTAATAATAACTATACAAATATCATTTAATTATAAAGGACATATGGACAATCACAAGGGGGGAATGGGAGAGGGAAGCAGAGAGGGCTGTGTTGGTGGGGAGGGGTGAGCAGAAAACTGTACTTGAAAAACAACAACAAATCCTGATCTATCAACCGTGTAGAGATGCAGGAAAGCAGTACAAATAAATGATTCTGAGCTTTCTTTCTAACTCTTTTTTAGAATATTTTTTCACTTGAAATCACTATGTTGGTCACACTTTAAGTTCTCTTTCATTGTAACTATTAAATGAGATAAATACATAAAGGTGATAAATGTGCCTAGTATATTAGTAAAAAAATTACTAAATGTTAGTGGTTTTAACCTTATCTCTACCTTACAAATGGTATATATTCTAAAAATTTCATTAGTAAGTAAATTATTTAGAATTATTATTTAAAATGGTATGCATTTTCCTAGACAGAAATATTCATATATGTTCACTTGCATATATAAACACATATACATATGTACATATAATTTTAAATAATACATAAGTAATACACATATGTATGTACAATTTAAAAGTACTGTTTCAAGATCAGCATGTGAATGCCCTGAACAAACTTCCTCTCTCTGGTATCAAAGGGGCTCCCTAACCAATTTTCTAAAGCACTCAGGACAACTTCAAGCATATAATTCTTGATAAATCCTCGGTTTGTAGAATTATATACGGTCATTCCAGATCTTTTCATTCTGGAGGATTTTTTTCATATGAAAAGGAGGAAACAAGTAGAATAACATAATAACAATACAGTATCTTTTTTACATTTAGAGAGCTTTATGGGAAGGGACTTCTCTTATAGTTTGGCATTAAAGGACTGAATAAGGACTGATACAGGCAAATTATGGTGACATATTTAACCTCCGTATAAGAACTTTCTAATAACCAGACTGTAAAATAATGTGGCAGTTTTTATGAAGTCTTCTTTGAAATGTATGCAGTTTGTTCCTGGAATATAAGAAAGCTACATACCTGGGCCCTATTGTTTTGCTTCCACCCCCCAGAGTGACTTTAATTGAGCTGATTTGGTATTGAGGTCTCATATTTTTTGAGGAATGGCCACTATAATGAGCCAATTTTAGGAAATAACTTCATCTGTTATAGAATTTTACATTCAGTGCTCACTATGTGAAGCCCACCCTAAAACCCATAAGAAACTTCTTTTTAGAACCAAGTGTTAGGAAAAGCTTCTTCCCCCCAAGGAATAGGGCACGTTTTACTTCTTAAAAAAATGGAAAGCATAACTGGCCTTTTCAATTAACCATTAGGAAGCTTAGAGCCACGTTGGTAGGCTTTGTGGAATGTATAGTTTATTTGTTTTTTCACCCCACCTTAACTTTACTACTCTTTTATAGAATCCCTATTTATGAGTCCTGATTCTTAGTGAGAGTTTAAAATACACCAGTTTCCTTATTTATAAGCTACCTCATAGCCATTATGAATCAAGGCTGAGGAAGATTAAATGTATAATTAAGCTTTTCTTTCATGAGTCTCCTCTAGGTTAAAACATCTCTGTGAGAGAGATACAACTTACCTGATTGAACACAAGGAAATGTGACAATCTATATGTAGAAAGCTAAGGACGATTCATGATTAGACTTTCTTGTGTATCAAAAGTGTTTGATTTTTATGAGTATTTTTCTATATTCATTTATTGGCTATGTAGCTCATCACAACCACATAAGGAACACTGAATATTCAGAACAGTCTTCATTTCTCTTTTTGAAATAGGTAGCGATAGATACCCCAATATGTACATTTACAGCCCATGATCAAATAATCTCTTTATACCACATAAATATTTTTTCCATGAGTAAAGCACTTAACACTTGTATGCACTAAACCTAGGTTTTATGTGAAAATGATTTCAGAGGGCACTGGAAACTCCAGGTTTGTTTTTGATAATCCAGTGTCCTTAGAAAGCAATTCTTAAATCACCATTTCCATCACCCTTTTAATCTCTGCAAATTGTTGGTAAGAGCTGCATCAAGGTAGTCTGCCATCAGTTTTGTTCACAATGGTAGCTCAATCATATATACACTCTCACTGATTAACCTAAAGAAATACTGCACTTAAGAAAATCAACTCTAGAAGAAACTGTCATACACACCAGACTATTATAGAAAAATAAAACTTCATATGTATAACAGTTTTCATTCAGACTTTCACAGTACTTTCTGTTTCTTATAGGAAGCATATAAAGCACACAGAAAAAATATTAAAACAATCATGTTGTAAAGTATTCCATTATCTAAGTCCTAGAACAACTTATGCATAACATTCAACCTTAATATACCCTTCACAGTTCAAGATTTATTTATCTCATTAAAAATTAAATTTAAATAATATTAAATTCAATTTCAAATCCCTCTCTTTTTACTGTGTAATTTTAAAAAATCTTTCACCCATTGAGGTTTGCCATTTATTCTTATTGTTAACTTTATTTTTAAATTTACTTTGGTTATATATGCTTTTTATTTTGGAAGAGATGATCTCCAATGGCATATATTTATTCTATTAGATAATTATATTTTTATCAATAAAAGACATACTATATACCAATGATAAGCTGCTTTCATTCAACCTTGTACTGATTTTCTCAAGCAATTCTTATTTTTCTAGCATTGCATTTTTGATCAATTCTAAGTGTGTGGTTTATAGAACTTTTGTGAAATTTCCAATATTTCTAAAAGCAAAAAAGAAAGAGTTTGAATCATCTTTTCAGTATGACCCTTACATAATTCCCCATACAGTGACAAAAATCAAACTACCTTTTAAATTTACAACTTAACTTTCAAGAACTTAATACACACTATATTTACTGATGAGTCAGATTTCATTATTAGTTTACTTCACAAACTGGATATTTTGAGGTGATTATTAGTAATATTCAAGTCTATCTGACGTGTTTTGTGGTTTAAGACTCATTAGATTTTGTTGTTAAGGAAACCTCATGAGGCAATTTTTATCAGTCATGTTCTCCTAATGATACTGTGTCTATATGAAGTAGACTAATGAAGTTATTTCACATTGTTTTTAATGTAAAATATTGAATCAATAATTAATTGCTTAAAATCTACCAAAACTGATATTGATTTATGAGATGTACACTAGCCTACCGCTTTAAGCACAATTCTGAACCTGAAATGAGGACAGATACATGCAAATAAATACCTGTCCAATATCTCCCTCAACATTAGTATTGCACAGAACAATACAGATTAAAATTGGGCAAATTACTCTCTCATTAAATTATTGTCACAGTTCTTTCTTTTCAAATGTATGCAGTAAAACTTTAGTAATAAGTGCAACAGCCCTGACTGGTGTGCTCAGTGTGTTGGACATCATCCCACAAACCAAAAGGTTGCTGGGTTTGTTTTTTGTTTTGTTTTGTTTCATTTTGTTTTGTTTTGTTTTGAATGCACATTTGATTTTATTTCAGGTGGAGTTTGGGGGGATGGGAATGACTTCTAAATGACAGAAAAATTTTTAGTCAAATTTCAGTGGTTTAATGTCTATAAAGCTGATCTGAATGCTCAGAAAGAATAACACAAGAGGTCCTGACCAGTGTGGCTCAGTTGGTTGCGCATCATCCTGGAAAAGAAAGGTTGCTGGTTCCCAGTAAGGAATCGAACATGCATGTGTTGTGGGTACAGTTCCCAGTCAGGGCACATGTGAGAGACAACTGATCAATGTTTCTCTCTCACAGCGATGCTTCCCTCCCTTTCTTTCCCCTCTTCCACTCTCCTCGCATCTGTCAGAATGGTCATCATTAACAAATCAACAAACAGTAAGTACTGGAGAGAATGAAGAGAAAAGGGAATGCTAGTGCACTTTTGGTGGGATTGCAGACTGGTGCAGCCACTGTGGAAAACAGTATGAAATTTCTTGAAAAAACTAAAAAGGAACTGCCTTTTGATCCCAGTGATTCCACTGCTGGGATTATACCCTAAGAACCCTGAAACACCAATCCAAAAGAACCTATACACCCCCAAGTTCATAGCAGCATTATTTACAATAGCCAAGTGCTGGAAACAGCCTAAGTGCCCATCAGTAAGTGAGCAGATCAAAAAACTGTGTTACATTTACACAATGGAATACTATGCAGCAGAAAGAAACAAGGAGCTCCTACCCTTTGTGACAGCATGGATGGAAATGAAGAGTATTATGCTAAGTGAAATAAGCCAGGTGGTGAAAGACAAATACCACATGATATCACCTATAAGTGAAACCTAATAAAAGAACTTAAAAGGTCACCAGTCTTATTCCTGGTCAGGGCACATGGCGGGGATGCAGACCAGGGTCGGGTCCCCTGTTGGGACCATGTGAGAGGAAACTAATTGATATTTCTCTCTCTCTTTCTCCCTCCCTTCCTCTCTCTCTAATAATAAATAAATAAAATCTTTTACTAAATAAATAGCAACAAATAACTTATCAAACTATCAAAAATTGGAATTTTTCCTTCAAGTAAGTGATAGCAATGAAAATAACTTAATTGCCTGATTCAGGTGAAAAGACTGATATCTCCTTTATAATTACAAATTAATTTGTAAGTGTAAGGTGATACACTCTTAATGGAAACCGTAGGAGAGAAAGATACTTTACATTGAATTAACTGAACATCTTAGATTTGGTAAAATTGAGAACATGTGAGAAAAATTTATAAAAGTACCTATTTTTTTTAAAGCTACATGTATTCATTTTGATCAGATATGCATAGAGATATGGTAGAACTTTTAGAATGAGTAGCTCCTCATACAGAACAATAAATAGAAATATGATTTTGCTTATAATGTAAAGATTTTTTTCCTATAAAAGCCATTTGATGACATTCCAAAACATTTAAAAATGTCAGCTGTATTGCTCAATAGAAAAGTATTGTATTCTAAAAAGTTTTAAACTTTCTGTGTAAGCAAGATATACAAGTAAATTTGTTTTTCCATGTCATGTATTTTATTACCCTAAAAAATAATTTTAAAAACAAAAATTAGGTCCTTGGCCATGTAGCTCAGTTGGCTAGACCATCAACCCAGTATGCCAACGTTGTGGCTTTGATCCCTGGTCAGGGAACATACAAGAATCAACCAAAGAATACAAAAATAAGTGAAAAAAATTGATGTCTCTCTCCCTCTCCTCCCTGCCCCCCTTCCTCTCTCTCTAAAAATAAGTAAATAAATACACACAAAAATTAAATTTCTAGCTCAATCTCACAATCCTAGGTTGAAAGGGTTGTAACATACTAGGCAATTTTCATAGTTTTACAGCCCTGGTATAGCCTAATATTTTTCTCTAACATGATTTTAAAAACTAGTATTACAGCTGGACTGTAGAAGGGGAGGCTTCTAGTCTTTATTTTTTAGAAATCACTTAATTGGACTCATTATTATAATGACTTCAACAACAATAATGTCTTTAACACCTATTATCATTCATTCTCACATAGTACTAATAATATTAATTTAAAAGAAACTCATTGGTCAAAAACCAAAAAACCTATTTTCAATCTAAAATATTTGATCTCAGGAGAAGATGACTTACGAGCCTTTTATAGGATTTAAATTACAAGGAGAGCATTGCATTTTATAAAGAAAATAAGAAAGGATTACTGTCACATAGAAATAAAATCATAAATACTAGTGAGAAATTATCATAAGAGATTCAAAATAACTGAAGTGAATGCTCAAACAAAAAGCTTTTAGGAGGACTGAAAAGAAATAAAAGCCAGATTTTAGAAACTGGTGAAATTAGCACAAATTTAAAAAGAAATCAAACTATGTTTCACTTCTATAGCAGTTTTGTTTCCTCTTTGTAACCTTAAAATTTGCTACAAAACACTAGTATCCTGACATTTTTTTTTATTTATAGATTTTTTGAGAGGGAGAGGAAGGGGGCGACAGAGAGAGGGAAAAACATCGATTTTGTTCACTTATTTATGCATTCATTTGTTGATGTGACATATTTCTTTATTCATTCCCAACTGCAAAGATGACAATTTAAAGCTATTTCCACAATATGAAAATTTTATTAATCAAATTACACGTGTTTTAAACTAATCACAAATATTTCAGGTCTCTCATATCTAAAAAGTACTTACTTTCTTTAGTATCAAGCAGAAAGTTATATTGTCAAAGTTTGTTTTTATAAAGAAATTTGTTACACATTAGAAATGTTTACTACTCTAGAAAAATAATATTTCCCATTAAGTACTGTCTAGATATGTTTGTTAGAAGTTGAGATATGTCTCAACATTACTCAGGCCCCTTTCTCTGAGCTTCTGACAACAGCAAATCCCAAATCTAGGGCAGTCATCTACTTCAGAATTTTTTTTGTCAAATATCTTTGGCTCTAACGTTAACTAACACATCATAAATTTTTAATGCCATATTTTTGTCAGAAAGTCAAGAAATCCTGCTGAATCTTTTTGTCACTGAAAATTTCCTGTATGTGCCACATCCCATTTATTAAGTCTAAATGATATATTTTTAAAAGTACCAAACAATATAGAACATGCTACCACTTGTGTGTAAAATAGTTGTAGGCTTCTAGATGAATAGAACATCCCAGAAGAAATAGGTAAGGATGCCTCTGAAGAGGGAAACTTTTTAAGGAACTCCCTTTGATGGTATTTGCTTTTTGTTTTTCTGATTGGCAGCATTTTTTTAAGGAAATAGAACATTCCTAAAATATATTTCCCTTGAAATCCAATTTAGTCAACAGTATGTAATATAAACTGAGTGTAAATTTCCATATATCATTTAGGCAGACAATAGTCTGATGAAATCAATTTTATGAAATCTTTAATGGAATATTAAATGGTTTTTAATTCATGTCTGTACATATATGTACATATGAACCCTCCAGACTATATTTATTTTCAGAATCATCTGCACACATCCAAACAGTCTGGCATGGAAGTATATAATTTATGGAACGAGACACAAATAACTGATAGGGAGAAATGTTAAAGATTGTGGATTTTTTTTTCAGGACTGCTCACCAGTGAAGGAGTACTATTTAGGGTGGTATCAAGTAACTAAGAAATCAGAAAGTGACTCTCTGCAGAGAGCCTCCAGATATGAGATAAAGTGCTCTTTTATTGAAAAATGGGAACCTTCCAGATGTAAATGTACCTGTAGCAGGACCCAATCATGTTGAAAAACAAAATAAGCAACAATTGTGATATAACCGCTTATGTCACGGGTGTCAAACTCATTTTCACTGGGTGGGGGGTGGTGCACATCAGCCTCCTGGTTGCCTTCTGAAGGCTGAAATAATTTTAGGACTGTATAAATGTAACTACTCCTTAAATGTTAAGCTGTTGAAATTACATTCTGCCCTTTGAAGGCAACTGCAAGGCTAATGCGGCCCCCAGCTAAAAAGAGTTTGACACCCCTGGCTTATGTGAACTATTATTCCAAAGTTCTATTTTTTAAAAACTGCAAAAGATAAAATGTATAGCCTGAAAACACAGTAAATAATAACAGCCTGGGGAAAAAACTGTAACTGTAAATGTTTTCAATTTCAATAACTAACTAATATGAAGATCATGATCATTGGGTTCATTTCTGAAACATGTTTGAATTTGAAAAATAAAATATAATGGTTTACAAGTGACTTTCATATCCACAGATGTTATAACAACTATTTTTACTTACCCTGTTGTCTCTGTGTAAAGTTTGAAAGACTTTCTACTACTTTTTATTTAAGTTAACACAAGTAAGCAATACTAATTTAAACTAAAACTTAAAACACAAACTACAGTTTTCAAGATTCCAGCAACTGCTTAAATATACATGTAAATGCTTCTTTGTGTATCACTAATTAAAAGAAAAATAAGTAGGCATTCCAGTGCAGGTGAGAATGAAGAACTAGCCCAAGTGTTTCAAGTTCATGAAATACCTGTAAAAGTAGCATCATGTTAAAACTGAAGCAACAGCTAAGTCAATAACTGATGACTGCGAACAATTTATGTAATCTTGTATTTTGCTCTTTTAGTATTTTAAAGTACCGTACACAATTGTCTTGTCAATACTTTCTTCCCATAGGTGACCACCTCCCACAACCCAAGAGCAGATTCTTTGCAGAAGTACAAAGAAAGAATGAAACAATATTTAAAACAATAAAAGCAAAATCTCAGAGAACATTCCAACCAAAGGGCTAAAATAAAACAGCAAAGGTAATAGGTCACACTGTCTTCTCTTCAAGACATGTACAGCGAGGTTAAACTGAAATGATTTGCGCACATCTTTTTCTTCTTTCTTAAACAATAAAATCTTGTTTTGGAAAGCACTTTCCTTGATTCTTGTCTTTCTTTCTCCTATCCCACTCTCCAGAAAAACAAAAATTGCATCGTATTTCCCCTTCATAATTTTAACTGTAAGATTATTTTCAAAATTTAGCCAATATGTTTTGCACACTTCTTTTGTCTTATTTGTTGTATTCAGCATTTGGTGCAGAGTTCACAATATCTATTCTTTGCTATGCAGGTAAATTTGCAAGTCAAAGGACAATTTTTTAAAGAAACTACCATTTTCGTTTTTTTTAAAAGAGAAACCACCATTTTCACCTAATTATTGCATCCATGTCATATTCCATCTTTGAACAAGTTATATTTTTCCGACAACAAAAGACCCATTTCGAACAGTTAGAAATACTTGTAATACTTTGGTGTTTTTCCCCCTCTTCTTTTTAATCATGTTGGTGAGAGGAGACTAATCCCTAAGAGGAGAAAGTGAGAGAGAGCGAGCGCGCACGCGGGGGGGGGGGGGGGGGGGGGGGGGGGGGGGGGGGGGGGGGGGGGGGGGGGGGGGGGGGGGGGGTTGGTGCGGGGCGGAGCGGAGAGAAGGGGAGAAGGGAAAGAAAACGGTAAAGAACTTTACAGGTGAAATCGAAAGTGAAATATATTAACAAATAAAAGTTACTCTCTGTCCCTTAACCAACCTCAACTTCCATCCCAACAAAGTAAAAACGGAATACTTACAAGTCAGCATGTGTGTATTTGTGTCTCTCTCTGTGGATTTTCTCTCTTCTCTGGATTTGGATACTTTGAGCTAATTTAGAAGTGCTTGTTTGCTTGCCCACAAAATGATGCTTAAGAGTCTAAAGATGCATAAATTAGGAGCCCTACAATGGCAAAGGACGGTCATTGTACCTCTTCTCTTTATGCGCTCTTAGGGATGGATGGACCCAGGAGTGAGTGAGAGAGAGAGAGAGAGAGAGAGAGAGAGAGAGAGAGAGAGAGAGAGAGAGAGAGAGAGAGAGAGAGTGTGTGTGTGTGTGTGTGTGTGTTTTAAACACTTTAGATGATTGACCGAGGGGGCGGGTAGCTGGAGACCACGCAGCTAGCCCTGCACCGCCCCCCCCCCCCCGATTTACTACCACATTTCCCATCCACAATTATGCTGGACTTTGCTCCGAAGTCACTTTTGGAAAACAGGACTCTGGATCGGAGCAGCTCTCAGCCCTTCTCGTCAAGCCTAGACGCCGGCCTCGGAGTTTGTAATTCTGGTGCTCGAGGGCTGGGGTGACTGCCGTGGACAGAGGCGGGAGCATGGAGAATGCAAAGAGGGGTGATCTTGTCAAGAAACATCCAACTGCCCCGTTTACCATTTTTGCATCCGTTGTGGGGAGGGGGGTGCAAGAGAAAAAATGCCAATGACCATTGTTTGCTCGTTTGGGATGTTGCTCCGCCCCCCGAGTCTGTCGTAAACCTGGCGCGGGACTGAAATAAACCCCAGATCAGCAGCTCCCGGGACTTGCCGCGCCTCCGAATCCTCCTCACAGGCGGTGCGACGCGGCTGAGGTGGCGGCAACAAGCGGCTGCCGCATCCCGCCCGCTCCCGCCCCGGGCTCCCTCCCCGCCGGCCGCCGAGCCATGTCGTTGAGCCCCAAGCACACGACGCCCTTCTCAGTGTCCGACATCCTGAGCCCTATCGAGGAGACCTACAAGAAGTTCAGCGGTGCCATGGACGGCGTGCCGCCCGGCCTGGGGGCGCCCCTGGGGGCAGCATCCGCCGCCGCCGCCTATCGCGCGCCGCCCCGGCCCTCCTCTCAGGGGGCCGCAGTGGCAGGGGTACAGCCCCACGGCCTGGCTGGGCACAACGCAGCGGCTGCCGCGGCCGCAGCGGCCGCAGCAGCGGCGGCGGCCGCCACGTACCATATGCCCCCAGGCGTCTCCCAGTTCACGCCCGGCGCGATGGGCGGCTACTGCAACGGCGGCCTGGGAAACATGGGCGAGGTGCCCGCCTACTCGGACAGCATGCGGGGCGGCGCGGCACCCGCGGCCACCGGCTGGTACGGAGCCAATCCGGACCCGCGCTACTCGTCAAGTGAGCGGGGTCAGGAGCGCGGGACCGAGGGCAGGCGGACGGCGCGGTCTCTTTCTGCCACAGCGCGGGGCGCGGGGGTGCCGGTGTCCAGGCGCGCGTGGGGCTCTAGCCTGGTGCGCGCGGGATGTCCCGGGACACGACTGGGGGCGGGCGAGGGGTGCTGGGACCCAGGCTGGGTCCCGCTGGCGTCGAGATCGCTGCGGTGGGAAGAAGGCCTCGCGCTCACCGGGCTTCCCCCTTCGGCCCCTCCCCAGTTTCCAGGTTCATGGGGCCATCGGCGGGCGTGAACGTGGCCGGCATGGGGTCGCTGACTGGCATCGCGGACACTGCGAAATCGCTGGCGCCCTTGCACCCAGCGGCGGCAGCGCCGCGCAGGAAGCGCCGCGTGCTCTTCTCGCAAGCGCAGGTCTATGAGCTGGAGCGGCGCTTCAAGCAGCAGAAGTACTTGTCGGCGCCTGAGCGCGAGCACTTGGCCGGCCTGATCCACCTGACTCCTACGCAGGTCAAGATTTGGTTCCAGAACCACCGTTACAAAATGAAGCGGCAGGCCAAAGACAAGGCGGCTCAGCAGCTGCAGCCAGAGAGCGGCCCGGCCCCGCCGGCGCCGCCTTCTTCCCCGCGCCGCGTGGCCGTGCCCGTGCTGGTCAAGGACGGCAAGCCGTGCCAGAACAGCGCAGGCACTCCGACGCCTGGCCAGGCCGGCCCGCAGCCACCAGCCCCGACGCCCGCGCGGGAACTGGAGGAGCTGTCGCCCAGCTCGCCGGTGCTGCACGGCCCGGGGGGTGGGCTGGCGGCCCTGGACGCTGCCGCGGGGGACTACGGCCCCGGAGTGCTTGGCGCCAACCTGCTCTATAGCAGGACCTGGTGACCGCGCGGGTGCCTTGGGGCGGTGTCCTGCCTGAGGCCTGAAGGGTTTGGGGAAAAAAAACTGCGAGAGTGGATGGAGGAAACATATCCAAACTGATTTAAGTGTATGCGGCTATCAAACCGAACCAGCGGCTATGAAAACGAACGAACGGGCCACGGAGAGAGGCAGGATCTGAACCTCTTTATTGGGGGCGGAGACAGTAACGGCCCCAGGACCAAATAATGTAACATGCCAGGAGGCTTTGAGGTGGTTATTTCCTCCTTCTAGAAGTTCCAAATTTTGAGAAAAGCTGGCCGAGTCCACATCCACCATGTTCCTAGCCAGAGCTCGCAGTTTTAAATGTTTGAAACTTTGTTGGTGTTTGTAGCTCTAAAAATCAGCTCAGCTTTAACAATGAATCCTTTTGAAAGTGGAATTTACCTTGGGAGATTCATTTTCGAAGAGTACCCCTCCCCCGTCCCCGAAGTGCAATTTCGTTGTTTGATTGAAAGTAAATCGGTGGATCATGCACACAGTAACATTATTGCAGAGGAATTATTGCCATTTAGGTAATAGAGAAATGGAATAAAAATAATCAAAATACTGCTTATATGGATATAGCTTTTTAAATTTAATGATTTTAAATGTTTTGATTATTTAGCAAATGAGTGTATATTACCCCAAAAGAGGACCATTCCCACAATACAGTACATCATAAGGACTGTGAACTACTTTTACATGGAATCTGGTCTCCCAAAACCAACTGATAAAATAAATACACCCATTCTTGTGTAGCCATGTTATTTACTCTAAGGTATTTGCTTGTCTGATTTTGAATACCTTGACAATATACTAGAACAAGTAAGCAAAATTGCTAAAACTGACAGCAATTAATACTATATTTCAAAGAATGTGAAGAAGGAAGAGAATAGGTGATTTATTGAATTGTAGTCAGGATGTAGAGAATAAATAACAAAATTTTTTTATAATATTTCATCACATTGGAACTTAAGAGGGGTTGCACACTGTTTTTGTTGTTTTATTGTAAAAATAATGTATTCACTCTTTAATATACCAATTTATATTTCATATGTTTCAAATGGATATTTAAATATAACAAAAGAAACAAGTACTTTTTGTGAAAGTCAAGGTCATTTCTTTTTCACTGTTATATAGGTTTTGTTTTGTTATTTATAATAGTTGGCACAATTGACAACAAGGTTCAGTTCACTTAAAATTGAAATAACTGGTGTTGGAGTAAAAAATACTAAAAGAAAGAAAAATACACAAACTTACAAAATTAATGAAAATTAAAGACATAACATGGATAAAGCATGATTTATAAATGATCAAAACAGTTACTAGGGACTCTAAACCTCTTCTACATGTGAAAAATTAGTTTGAGGTTGACACATTTTATTTCACTTCATTTTTTGAAACTGTTTCTGAATGTGCAAAATGAATCCTTAGGAAGGTGTTTCAGAAGTTAAACTTGCACTTTTCTCTTAACTGTGTTTTACATAGTAACAATAAATTCCAGACACTTTCACAGAGCAAAAAAAACCGGCTGGTAATGCATTTTTTTAGAAAATGAGAATTCATTTTTAAAACATTTTACAAAAAATAATTTGAGCAAAGAAGTACTATGAAATGGCGCAATACACATGCAAAAAATTCTTCCAATTTTGTTTTTGAGTATTGATGGAATTGACTTTCAAAATGTTAATCAAGCAAGCATAACTATTACTGATGTGCCAAATTTCAAAATACTGTTTATATATTGATTTGATTCTCTCATAGTAAATTGTACCAGAATTCAAAAATTTTACTTCTAGAAAATATGTTCCAAAAGACCACATGGCTTGATTATATATGTATAGACAGAGAGGGAATGAATCAGCCCAACACTTAAGAACAATAACAGCTTATGCACTAAGTTCTCCAAGTAACACTTAAAAAATAAATATTCATAGACAGTTTTTTACTTTATAATTTATTCCTGGAAAAAAGAATCCCTCAGACTAGGTGAACTCTGTACCAAAAAGATCATTAAGAATAAACAGCCTCTTTGTACAATATTTTCTAAAAGTATATTTGGTACAGGCGTATCTTTTTTCTTTCAGCATTCTTTTAAGTAGTAAAGGACCCAAGCCAGAAGTAGTTGCTGCCAGAGGTCTTAACATTTCTGCACCCAAAAACTACTGTTTTGTGTGCACATCCTAAAAGTAGAAAAAGGTTTGATTCTTGAAACATGAAAATTAAAAAATGTTTTTACTGCAGAATTCCACATTCTGATTAACACAAAATACCACCTTGTTTTTCCTTTGCAGTCAGTGCTTTCCAGATCTTTTGTAAAACACAAATAGCCAGACTAGGTGAAACTCATTAACTGGAGAGGAGAAGTGTCTTCACAACCAAAAGGGAGAGTTGGCACAGGGTTTGAGTGAAACAAAGCCCCCTCCAAGCTTAACAGAGGCCACAGCCAAACTGTTTCAGAAATGCTAACTGTAGATGGGATATTTTCCCAAATGTTTTGGGGTTTTACAACAATCTAACTTATCTTTTCTAATTGAGACAGAGGAACCAAAATCCAGAATCAAAATTGTGGAGAGGACCAGCAGGGATTTCAGGTACTTTTCTGTAATCTGTGTTGGGATGTAAATTGAAGTGTTGTGTGTGTGCCGTGCTGATGTAAACAGGAAGGGTGGGGATGTAATCCAGATGTCTTAGACTTAAGGCTTTGCTCAGAACAAGTAGTCAGACTTTATCAACTGCTGTTGTGTTCAAACTAATTCTGCTAGTGACTGTTTACTTTCAATGTAAAGCAAATCAGAGACTCAATCCTGTTCACTAAATGCAAGCACCTTCCAAACATTTGCTTTGTTAGCTGCATTGAATACTAATGATTTAGAAAAACTCTTAAACTCGTGGACAATAATCACATAAAGACCCAAAGATTGCATTTTTAGATATGAATTTGTGCATAAAACAATGAATGATATGGTGGCAATATAAATTTCAGATACAGTTCAAAGCATGAATGGTATTGCCGAACTTTTCAATGCAACACTGTTATTGTTGTGTTAAACCAGTATTTTAATTATTTCAGTCCAGTTTTTTAAAATACTGCTACTTACTATGTTCAAACCCAATGACAGGGAAACAGGAGAGATTTTATTAAGGAAATAAATAGGCTTTTTCTGCTAGTGAGAATTGATGAGAGGATTTAAAGACTATACTCAGATGGAAAACTTCATCATCTGGTCAGGAAATGGCTCTCTCCAGTAGGTATTGAGATAACTGTGAGTCCGAGATCACTTTTTAAAATTATTTTTAAATTAGGAGGTTATGAAAGTTTCTGGGAGAGTATTTTTGCTTTCATTTGTTTTTTATCTTGAAGGTTTACCTGCAATTGAATGAAATGCTTGTTTTAAATTCCATGTAACCTAATTTCAGCAATTGTTTGGGTGACTTCTTTAATAGAGTTTAACCACTAATTTGCCTAACTCCAAGTTGTGCAAACTATTCTGCAGTAGTGAATAGCTCTATTCCCATTTCATACAAAAAAAAAAAAAATCAAAGCATGTTCTCTCTTGGCCTCATTCCATTAATACAGTATAAGGGAAACAAACAGCACAAGTACTAAAGTTGAACTTGAGTGGGCCGCTTATTTTATTAGCTTGTTGACTTATTTTCCTGGTTAGAATTAGTAGAGCAGTGAATCTCCACGAACAGTCTGGCGAGATCTCAGTTCCACGACTCTGAAGTGGGCAAAGCGTCTGACAAGCTCATGGTGCCAGGCAGCCACTTTGCCGACTCCGAATGGGGAATCTTAGTGGACTCTACGGAGAATCTCTACATTTCTAATTTTTAAGCATAGCTAAATCGGGTTATATTCAGACTCAGAACTTAAAAACATCAGCCATGGGAAGAACAATTTCCACTCTTCCCTTTCTGGTTGGGTGCATTCATGCAGGGAGTTTAGATGATGAAACTGGTTAGACTGAGAAGCTGCGGCGCTGCGTCCGGGAAACCAAGCGTTGATGCCGCAATGTTCTGGCTCGGGCAACTTCATGACTGTGGGGACACAGGACCACCCTGAGGGTTGGAGATCCGAGTTTTCTCGCTCTCACCCTGCTCCATACCCACACCCTACGGGGCTCCTAGGGCAGCGGTGGGATACCGGATGGGCGGGGCAGCTGAGCGAACAAGAGCGAGGCGCAGGATACACGCCCCTCGTGCCCCAAGGACCGAGAGCTTCCTTCCCACCCCCCAGGTGATTGGGACCGGAGATCCAGGACCTTGCTTCTGAAGAACAGCACTTCTGTCCCCATTGCACAACCCTCGCGGCTTCGGAGCGCCACCAGCAACCCGCTGCGAAAGCCGCCTCGCCCGGGAACCTTGACTCCGCAGAGGTACACCCGACCTCCCAACGAGCCCAAAGAAAAATGCGAGCTCAGGACCCCAAGCCCCGTCTCAGCCTGCCACCTCCACCAATATCCCTTACACCCAATTTGCCTTTGTAACATTAAATGGCAATCTAAGTCATTTGTAGATGGCTTTGTACTTTAACGTGCATTACCTCATTTGATCTTTAAATGGAAGGCCATTGCTCAGTAAGGACCCTTAGCACCACAATAGTCAGGCCAGTTCTAGATTCTAAGATTTTTAAGAATCTTTAAAGATCCTGAAAAACTTTGCGCTACTTAAATATAATGAATGGAGTACAGTTAATTATTTAAGTCTGGCTCGTTATGTGGAGGGGGATATTTATAGCTTTAAACATTTCAAGTTCTCAAAAGCTGCCCTTACTAGTGTAGCTCAGTTGGTTGGGCACTGTCCTGCAAAGGGACATGTGGCAGGTTCCAACCCCCTGTTCTTCAGAGCACTGGCCTGGCCTGGCTGTCAGCTCCCAGCATGGAGGAGAGATAACCCATCAATTCTTCTAGCACACTGATGTTTGTCTCCCTCTCCTTCTTCATCCCTTTCCCTAAGAATAAATAAAATCTTCAAAAAAAATTAAGTTCTTAAAAGCTTTCACTTGTTGAAATAAAGGGCACTTTCTGGAACACTCAAAAGTGGGGACAATTTGAAGGGGGGGGGCTAGAATAAGGACAGAAGGAAGCAAGGGTAAAATAACTGAGGAGGCCAGAAGTAAGGGTTCAGCTACCTGGTACATGTCCTTCAGGGAACACCACCTGTTAGAGGGAATCCAGCATCTTAACTTTTCCATCAGGCTTTTTGCTTGGGTGTCTCCAAAATGACACTTGAAACATTAATTTTCAAAGTTAAATTGAGCAGTTACATGCAATTATGGAAAAGCCAAGTCAAAATGTAATTATTTTATAGACATGCTCATGATAGCTTAAAACAATACTAAACTAAACCAAAAAATAAAGATTTGAGAAAATATAGGTTCTATAGAAGTGTGGGCTTTGGTTACCTATACATAGACATTCTTAAGCTCCTTTGGAATATTCAATACTTGATTTAGGTGGCTATACATTTTTAATATTTAGAAGAGAAATTAGAGAAATTTAACAGAAGGCATTATCATTTTAATGTACTGTGAAAGTAATACAAAATGGTTGTGTTAATTCCCAGTGGAGAGACTGTCTCAACAATAAAGGACCCTGCTCTATTAACCCATCAATAACAATGAACTCAATAGCTTCAAAATATGCATACACCTTTTCTTTTAAGATTCAGGTGAGATTTTTCCCCCCACAGAGAATAAGATTAACAGGTGTGACTTAGTCCAATATTAAAGCAAAAATGTCCTATGTCAGAAGGTCAAAGAGAAATCTTATTTTAACAATTTTAGGCTGGAATGGAAAGAAAGAACAAGGCAGCAAGTCTTTATAATGAATTTAAATTTGTTGTGGTGACCAAATGAAAACACATATGGAAGTGCTGTGTGTGAACTCCAGCCATAAATTTAAGGAATTATAGTGTGCTTAGTAGCAAGGGAAAAAAACGAGTACAAATTGGAATCTATTATGAAATAACACACACACACACACAAATGCTAAGGAGCATAGACTATTTACATATGAATTTTACTTTTAGACCTCTCTTAAAAGTTTTAAAAAGTCCTTAAAACTGGTACAGGAGTCTACATGAAATTTGTAAAATGTAAACAATTTAGTCTCATAAAGATTTTATAGTTAGTCAAATCAGTAGCTGATAGATACACTAATGTATGGGTTGGTTGGGTGGTCTTGCTGAGCATATCATCTTAACATCTACTGCTTCACTGATTTCCTTTTGACATCTAATTGTAGAAATGAAATAGTTTCTGAAAAAAATGATTTAAAAAAACTTCCATACTTGGCCAAGATTTTCAAAGTTGAAATACTATAAAAGAATAAGAACACAAGAGACCAAAGTTTTTTTTTTTTTTTTTTTTACTAAAGTCCAGAAATTTCTGTAAGACAAGTACAAGTAATGAAATGTTTCCAAAGAAATACTGAACAATACATACTATAGTTGGCTGAGGGTTCCAGCTCAAGAGTTCATACCTAATTCTTGTGCATTAGAAATCAGCATGGATCATAGATGATCTAGAATACACTGTGTTTTTAAATCCACAGCTGGCTTGATTTTTAGTCATAATGAAAAACCAGTATTCCTATTCTATCAAAGTGTTTTACAAGCAAAAATAAATTCAGATCCACTGTATTATGCAACACATATCTTTGGAGAGCAACATAAAACAGTGAGATCAGATCAGTAGAAATATACGGTTAAAAGAAATACACAAAGTACTGTAGTTTTCTTAAAAACTACTACTTGAGAAAATCTTTCCACAAGTAGCATAAAACTGTAGAATGATGAAAGAATTTGGTAAAGCTTTACAAAAGCCTAATTCCAACTGTATCTTCCTGAGGGTGGTGGCAGAGGGTATTTCCTTCCTTCTCTGGGATATCCCTGAAAGTAAGCAAATGAAAAAATTTTATATTCTGGATTAATACCTCTGCAAAGAAATATAATTTTTTATCTCTATGGAAAAATAAACCATAAAGAAGGTAAATATGTCTTAAAGATATAGCTCATGGAAAGTCTCCATAAATACCCAGGTGCTTTTGGCCTGCAGCTTTATTTATACAAAGTTACAAAATGGGACATTAGTAATAGCACAAATGTTATTACTGACAACTGGACAAACAAGCCTTAACAAAAGCAATTTCAAAATTCCTTGGAATCCACATAAAGTATATAGTTAAATATTTTGTGTAAAATCCTTGAAATTCTCAATCTTCCCTACCACCCCTGGCAGGCAATATTGTTAGTACATCTACACAAGGAAAGTCAATTTGCTTAACCAAGGCAAGAAGCCAATTAAGAGCTAAATAACTATTAATTTTAGGGATTTTTTTGTAGCTATAAATAGTAGAGCATTAAATTAGATGATTATATAATCAATTACTAGTGACATCCACAACATACCCTAGAATGCATGCAAATAACATTTCTGTAGACCCTTCAAAGATTCACTGTAGTTAAGGTCTTGTTTAGTCACATAAACTTCACTAAAAATAAAGTCACAATTACATTGTTTTTAACAATGAACTGCTACAATTTAATAGTACTTCAATAATTGTGATTTAATAAAAATCAGTGGAAAAGAGACTGAGAAAAAGAAAAGGCCCTAAAAGAATTATAAATTTACCAAGTGGTTTTGATCTCCTATGTGATTAAGAATTTTACATCCTGTAACAGTTGAATGCTCCTTCAAAGGAAGGTCTTCTCTAAAGGAGGCAGGAAAGACAATGACTGGGGTCAGAATTACAGAAGTTCCCAATTTTGCTGCCAAACTGCAAGTGTTTTAGGGTTTCAATTCCTGACTGGGAAAATGAAGTGATTGGGCTAACATTCTCCAAGATGTCATCATTTCAATAATATTCATTATTTAGATTGCCTAGTATCATTGGTTCTAGTAGTATAAAGAGTCTCAATCTACAATATGATAAAGGTTTCTAAAGTATAATTCTATGAACTGAGTCTAATAAACTAACAAAATTCTCTCAAAAGATAATTAACATGATTATTTCTTTGTAAAGTGAACAGTAACTTGTACAACCACTAAAGTGTAAAAAAGACTTTTCTTAGCTATCAGAAAAAGGGATGCAAAATAAGATCTTGAGTTACAAAATTAATATTGGAAACACTGCAAAAGGCATGTAGGCAACACCAGGTAAGCAATTTAAAACCACTTCACATCACCATAGGTACCCAACTCCACAAACACCATATACTCCAAATCGCAGCATTCTGATCCTGTTCTGCCAAGGATTTGATTCAAGAGCATGTTAATACTGGACAGGGTGTCAAATGGCTGGGAGACAAAGAGAATGAAGCAGAGACCTCAGTTTTAAATGTTGCTAAAACTGCATGCCATGAGAAAAAGAAATGAAGCTTACATCTACTACAGGTACCCAGAAATTATTATACTCATTCAATGTATAGCTGTTTAAATTTGGTACAAAAATATATGGAAACATTTTTTTTTAAATGAAGGACAGATTTTCTTCCATGAGGAGAGATGTCAGATAAATCAAGACAGGAAACTTCTAAAATAAATAAAGATAACAACTGAAAAGGTAGATTCCTGTGTTTTATCTTCTAGTAAATTATCTATTATAGAGATCTAGTTTGTAGTAAAACAAAACGCAATATCCTTAAAAAATAAACAATGTGTTTTGGGAACTGACCACATTTGTGTTAAATGTCACTATTAGAATGGCTTTTGGTTTGAAAATTGTTCAGCATTTTCAAGGTATAATCTACTTAATGAGGCAGATACTCACCCAATACATATTTTTAATGAGAGTCCCAAGTTCAGCTGAGCTACTCTATTAACATCTTATCCAGAAATGTTTTTATGAAAATAGTGAGTCCTGAGAGGCATGGCTAAGTAGAAAGTGAGCAGTATGCTTTTTGTTCCACAGCCCACACCATATCACCTGTCTTCCTCCACGATCATCGCGTCTGGGTGGATAGCCACCAGGCCCAGCTAGCATCTGGTACTGGTTTGGCTGGAAGGCTGCATTTTGGTTTTGAAGCATCCGGTTCCATGGCAGCAGAGGTTCAGCCCCAACGCTTCTGTGGAAAAGCATTATGTGTGCATTAGAAGACAAGCAGGTTATATAGCCCAAAGCCTAAAACTGGAAGGTATCATATCTCAATTTTAGGAAAATCCAATTTTGCTGCATTTGTCATATGGGATATGTAATATCAAAGTGGCCTTTGTAATACCACATAGCCAGTGTAGTCTAATGTTTCATGAGGTATCAGCATTTATTAAAAAGGGTGTTTAAAACTCAAATAATTCAGAAAGGCCTGACTTTAAAAAGTATTTTGTTCATTTTCATTTGTAAAATTTCCTTTTTGGTCATATAAAGATGTGGACCAAGATCACCAACTTGGCTATATTTAAGATGTTATCTACAGAGTAAACATGTACAAGACAGGAGAATGAGGCTTTATTTTTTAAAATGTCCAGACTTATTCTTGGAGTCTATTCTTTCTAGTTAATTGCAGGTTGCAAATGAATTCTTACTGCTGAGTATTTTGAATCTAGGGTAGGGAACTTGGCTGTTTTTTCCCATCCATTATACTACTCAATATGTCAGAAGGTCTGATCAGGAAGAAACCTTTTCAAGTTCTATTGATGCAGCTCTCAATTGACCACGGTGACCTAGCAACATGAGCACTAATTGGTATGGGCTGACTGGCATTTGGTGTACAGTTTACATGGGAACACAGATTCAACAGCTATTATAACCCAGCTTGCTGGCCCAGATTACTAGTCAAAAAGAAATGTTTTAATTGCCTTTAAGTGCCTATTTTAACTTTGCAGATACAAAGCAACAGGTATGATGTATGAAATCATAACTTAATTTAAAACTATCACATAAACAATGTAACAAAGACAAACTTTCAAAAGACAATCACTGTTTAAAATGTAACTTTCTCCTTGAGGCCTTTTACTCAACTTCAATTTTATAGAACAGTCACTACAAATAATAAACAAAAGAAAAATTCTACAATATATTTTAAAATTAGAAGCTTTGGGGCCATTAAACATGTTAGGAAAAATTACAACAAAACTTTATATTTGCTAAAGCACTGATGAGCTGGAATTAGCTATAACTGTATTCAGCATATGAATTTCACCTCCTGTGTCTTAGGAAAAGACCCCCAAAGTTGGGCTCATTGGATAAATGCATTCTTCTCAAAGCTATTCAAGCCTGAAACCATCCTCTCTACCAACCAATCCCCTCCCTTCATTTGGGCTTGCCTTATTTTTTTTTTAAACACTAAAGATGATTATTTTTGTGTGATGGCTTGAAGAATAGCTCTCTGAAGAACTCTTAAAAGGCAAATGCCATTCTTCACAGTTAGTAGTGAAACCAAAGCTCTAATAATATAACTTGCTATAAGTAAATAAAAAATAAATCTATCTTTCAGAAAGAATATGCATATATTCAGGACCTTTATTTATTTGGGGGGCTCATTATGAATACAAATATACTTTAGCAAAAATGCCTCATCTATTTAGTAATAATAACTCCTTAGGCAGAGACAGGAATGGTCTCTGGTCTCTGCAGGAACGAGGGGTGAAGATTTGTGCTGTACCAAAGATGCTCATCAAAACTGGGGCATTAATGCAAAACCCACACATGAAAAATGCAATTCACACATTGTATTAACTATGATCAATTTTTTTTCAGTTTTACAATAAAACTCAATTGAGTTACAGGTAAATCTGCTAGTATAAATAATATACATTGTAAATATAATTTTACATAATTTTATGATCCATAGATAGGTTACGAGCAAAGCCACAGTTTAAAAACACAAAGTTCTCCTTTTTGTTTAAAATGATTATTGAAACCCTGGCTGGTGTGGTTCAGAGGATCGAGTGCTGGCCTGTGAACTAAAACACAGGCTTGATTCCTGGTCAGGGTACATGTCTGGGTTGTGGGCCAGGTTCCCCAGTTGGGGCGTGCAAGAGGCAACCGATTGGGGTATTTCTCACACATTGGTGTTTCTCTTTGTCTCTTTCTCCGGCCCTTTCCCTCTCTCTAAAAAGTAAATAAAATAAAAATATTTAAAAATAATTATTTAAAATGTTTTTGACAAAGATAATCATCATAAAATAATCTAATTAAAATTAAACAGAAAGAACAAAGAGGACAGGAATTTTTTTTTTTTTGGACTTTTACTGGCATAAAGGTTTTCTATTTTCCACAAGTTTATCATATTTCTATCCTGTTATATCATATTTTTATTCTATTATATTAATTTGTAAATGTTTACAAACTGAAATTTGCTTTGGAAAATACATTTTAAATATGTGATTGCAAGTATTGGGGTAAATACATTTAATTTTTAAAAATTATCAGCTACTGATTGAGGCAACCAATTTGAGGCACTTGGCATCATGAATAGCAAGAATATTCTTAAGTATCTAAATTACTGCTTTGGAAAGTAGCTGGCAATGTGAAGTAATGACTCCAATTTGGATGCTTTTATGTTTTTTATAGATATGGCAAATCAGAGTTTTTAAAGATTTTCCATGTGAGCTACTAAAGACTAACTAGCTACTTTGAACATGGCCAGAAAGAGAAGCTTCTTTACATAAAAAATGGGCCAGAACTCAAGTGATGCCAAGTACTGGACATCTCTGCATATATTAACTCTAGGTTGTCTTTGCATGGAAGGGCAAGGGTTGTGTGTGTGTCCCTGTTGTATTTTTAAGTGAAATGAATATATGAATTATAAATGCTATCTCAAAGAGGAGATAATTAAAAAAAAACTGTAGTTTAGAAAAAAAGGTACACTAAAATTTTTCTTTTCCATAGGACTCTCAACCAAACATTCAAAATAATGCAGTGGAAAAGTACTGAAATAAGGATGAATAATACCTGGTTCCAATAAGAATTCTACTATTTCCTAGTTGTGACATATTAGCAAAGTCATATTGACTATATTTTCTTCTCTATGTTTTATAAGTCTGGAATGATTAACAAGTGCTACCAAAATGAGTCATGGACAGTATTTATTAATAGGCTAATGAAGTTTAGGATGGCTGCATTCAAATGCTGTTTATGAATCAATGGTTTACTTCTTAAATGATCATGATTTAAGACATAAGACAGAATTCTATTATGCTCACATTAAACTTTTGTTTAAAGGCATGGTTTTAAGTTTATGAATAAAACCAAACCAAAAATGCCTCACAAAATTTGTACCTAATATGCTAGGTTCATGAAGTTAGTCAGGATAATACCAATACTTGACTAGGGCAGGGAAAAAAAAAAAAAGCAAAATATGATGGACATCAGGACATTCATTGGTGATAATCTTAGGAAAACTGTTAATGGTGTAGAGGAAAAGAAAGCTATTGGGAAAGAAAGTGTGCCTCAGAAGTGGAAGTAGATCCTTTACATCCTTTAAGTCCCTGTGTCTTTACTATAATATTATGCTCAAAACAAGTATTCTGATGAGTTTTGCTCAAATGAAAAGTTTCTTAGTAAAGAACAGTACAGAAGGAAGGCCGTAAGTAAGCTACTGAACTTCTCTTTGCCTTCATTTCCTCATCTCTAAAAATAACATCTTTAAAGGGTTGCGAGGAGGAATAAGTGAAGTCATGTCTTGAAAAGCATATCAGCATAGTTCTGACACTTTGAAAACAGATGATAAATGTTAGGTAGCAATTATTAACAATATGGCAAAAAGGAAAGCAAAGGGGTGGGGAAACCAAGTCTTAAAATCAAACCTGACAAAAGCAATTCAGAAAGACTGTTACTTAAAAAGAGATGAGCTCTTACATGATAAGATATAGTTTGGAAAATGATGCAACTGAGGATTTGAAGTAGTACATCAGTGTGCTTTGAGCAATTATATTGGAAACAAAATGAGTACAGGCATTTTCAGTTGTCTTAAATTTAAAATGCAGCTTGCAATAAATAGTGATACTATTGATAAACAATTGAATACCACATTTTGTTTTATCCTTTTGAAAGTCTCATATCTTTCGGAGATTCTAAAGAAAAGGTTTTCTTAAAAGGTGTGCAACATTTATAACCCTGTTCATAACAACTTTAGATGTGAACAGATCAGACTGCTAAAAATGCTGGAGGAAAGGGGGACAAAACAGATTAAAACTAGGAAGGCAAAGAAGAAAGCCTTATTACCATGATGGGGCTTAGCAATATCATGTTTTAGCACTGAGGTGGCAAAACCAGCATAAAACAATAGATTTTAGAGGTGTTCTTTAAAAATTATTCTACAGATGTTAATGTAATTATTCATAACATGTCTAGCTGTCTTGTCATGTAGAGGCCAACTGACTTAAAAAGCATACAACTTATCAATGAAAGAACACATGTCAAACATCCCTTGTTATTAAACCATGTCACATTCACCCTAGTCCATGGTACTTATTAGACTGCAGATCCCATAATCCTCTTCTGAGTCCCTTCTGCATTTAATTCAGTTCAGTCTTAAGTAGTTAAAGAAACTGTTTTCAGTGGCAACTAATAACTACTGACCTACAGTGACACTGCCATACAATAGGCTTGTCAGCCTTGAAGAAGTTGTACCAAAGAAGCTGATTAGGACTTCAAGAGGTTTGTAGCAAGAATCAATGGTTGGTCTGTACTAATGCTGTGTTGCCGGCACAGAAATGATAAAAGTGGAACACCATTAGTTATGCCTCATTAAGCTGCACAACCGTTCTAAAAAGAAATTTGTTTAGCTATCCCAAAATCTAATACAAATTAAGCTCTCTCTGTTGCATTTTTCAGGGCACCTCAAAAGCTTCAATAAAATAAAGGCCAAGAACCAAGAAAAGTAGGAAAGTATATAAACATGAGCCTTTTACTTCAATGTGTTAACCATCTATTTTCCTAAAGGATAGGCACAAGAGAAACTGTTTAGAGGGAAGAAAGTATATTTCAAACAGAAGCATAAACCTTAAATGTTGATGTGGAAAAATATTTTAAAGTGCTGTTTGTTTTATTACCTGTCGAATCTTTGTTGCTGGAAAAGGGGAGGAGGCCCTCGCCAGGAATCCTGGGGCCTCATATCTGGAAAATAAACAGGGAAGAGTTATCAGGAGTTGTGTTGTGTTGTGTGTTTAAATAAGTAATCACTATTCAGCTACCCACATATTTTATAATTACAATCTTGCAAAAACAAAAAAAAAAACAAAAAAACACCACAAGACAATATAGACTAAATAAACTAATATAATTATAGACTGGAAATGGAAAAACATACAAAACCAACAGATCGATAAGTTTGTTCATTTTATTACTTTTCCTTCGATAATGAAACAGTTTTAGTAACCTTGGTCATTAAACTCACATTTCTCTATGTGTGCATGTGTATGTAAAGGTATACATATATAGTTTTATATTTATATTTTAAATATTGTGCTAAAGGAAGGGAATACATTTTTTCCATAAATACAAACTTAACATATAGTAACTTTAATAACAGAAATCCTGAAATATTCTCCATAAATGTGTTAATTCAAAAGGGACACTTACTTACCTAGCTATCATAACATAAAGCAGAGAGCACACAATCTCTCCAACACAGGCCAGAAAGACATGTTAATAAAGTGACCACCCACTTTTCTATTGTTTTCTGATAGTCAAATCTCTTCCCCTAACACAAAGCTGAACTAGCAATATATAGCTGTAAGAAACAATTAAATGGCTACTGCTCCACTACATCAGCAGGATTAAGGGAACACTCTACAGTACTGGTCAAGAGGGGAGTTTAGTATCTCAGCAGGTTGGTATCAACCAAAAACCACTCTGGTCTTCAGTTTTGCAGTCACCTCGGCCACCCTTCAGCCAGGTCTATGTGTGACCTAATTAAAACAGCTGATTTCAGGAGTTGTCTAGTGAGTTCATTGTATGAGGACAGTAACCTCCTCCAGACTCCTGAGACCCAAGGACAACAAGGCTTACCATAATGTATTCAGGCCCACATTTTAATGGAAACACAAACTAGAAACATGATTTTCAAAATTACTTTTTTAAAGAAAAGAAGAGATGAAAGCTTATCTCTGGTTAGAATTCCCCCCCACCAACAAATGCGACCTGGGTTTATTTAAAACAAAAAGGAAAGAAAGAAAAGTGAAATTGTGTTTTCAGAAGCCCCCACAAAGGAGAATATGGAACAATTAAAGTACCTGGCTACTCACAATCATTCCAGCATGAGACAACTGGCTATTTCTACCCTGGGGTTCTTCCCACCTCAATTCAGCTGACACTGCCAGACTTAAGAAAGTTTCCTAAATGGACAAGCTACCCCTGGGGGAGCAGCTGTGATAAGTGATATCTATAGCTACATAGCCTGCTGCCCTAGGTTCATGGCAGCCAAACTCACAAGATGTCGCTCTTGGAAAGGAACAGGGAAGCCTTCACCACAATTATTCCAAGAAGAACCCCATTCTAAATTAAGGAGAAGTGGCATATCTAGTTGATTTGAATTAAGACACTTTTTAATCTCTTAAAAATCAAACTAGTAGCAGTCAAACTGAGAAAATAATGCTGAGGTTGCACAGTGGTCACTACAAATTCTAAACCTGAATGGAAACTAAGAATGCTAATCACCATACAATCCACAGAAAAGAGGGCAAGATGGATCACTAGTCTAGGCCCAGAATAACTTTTGAATCACTACTACTATCAGAAAATCATAATTAGAGGAGGTAAAACCAGAAATTCTTAGAAGACAGCCATCATTTCATCTGTGTGGTTTAATTCTATGGAAAAACTCAAGATACACTTACCTTAACACATTATATAATTTTCATTGAGAAAGCAATCTATGAAAGCAAAATCAACATTTGGCTACTTTTTCTAATCATTACTTTGTTAAAGACCACTGGTCTATTCAGATTATGTACAAAAATTAGGTTTAGAGAAAATCAATTAAAATGTTCCCAGAAGTATTTTATTTTAGTGTGTTACATATACAAAATTAGCTAATATAACAAAAGTTGAAAGAAATAAAGTGAATATCATTCAATCTCCTGTCTAGTGCTATACTTCACATGTCCTGCAATCATTGTGGTCAGCCTGAAAAACATTCCACCTTTTACAATTAAGACTTAATTCCTTGATTCTGGTTCCATAGTGTTGCTTTACATATGGTAGTACCAAAGAATATATACTCTCACCCTGGCTGGTATGGCTCAGTGGACTGAGTGCTGGTCTGCAAACCAAAAGGTTCCTAGTTCAATTCCCAGACTAGGACACATGCCTGGGTTGAGGGCCAGGTCCCCAGTACGGGGCGTGTGAGAGGCAACCACACACTAATGTTTCTCTCCCTCTATTCCTCCCTCCCTTCCCTTTTCTGGAAATAAATAAATAAAATCTTAAAAAAAAAAAAAAAACCCATACATACTCTCCATACTACTTATAGAAACTTCCATACTGGATAACTAATAAATTTAATTTTTTTAAAAAGGATACATCTTTACTAAGAAAAGCCCTCAGAAATACTCATCTTAATGTTTCATGAAAAATAAATGCAGAAAAAAGCTTGCATATTTTCTCCTAGGAACAGTACAGATGGAATATCATCACCATCAAGAATACATATTCATCAGATTCAAATATGCTAAATGTTAAACATTCAATGTTTCTAAGTGGAATTGGAATGAAAGGTTCATTAACTAACTGTAAGTGCTTTTTGAAGAGGAGGAACCCTTCAACAGTCTACCTATACACCTATAAGTACCCAGAAATACTGTACAAGTTCCCATTCTATCACTTCTTTTTTTAACTATATTTTATTGATTATGCTATTACAGTCGTCCCATTTCTCCCCCATCATTCCCCTCCACCCTGAACACCCCCTCCCACCCACATCCCCCCGGTTTAGTTCATGTTCATGTGTCATAAGTTCTTTAGTTTCTACTTTTCCCACACGATTCTTGCCCTCCCCCTGTCTATTTTCTACCCACTGTCTATGCTACTTATTCTCTGTACCTTTTCCCCACTCTCCTCCTCCCACTCACCTGTTGCTAACCTTCCATGTGATCTCTATTTCTGTGTTTCTGTTCCTGTTCTAGCTGTTGGCTTAGTTTGCTTTTGCTTCAGGTGTGGTTGTTAATATCTGTGAATCTGCTGTCTTTTTAGTGTCCTATTTTTTATCTTCTTTTTCTTAGGTAAGTCCCTTTAACAATTTCATATAACAAGGGCTTGGTGATGATGAACTCCTTTAACTTGACCTTATCTGACAAGCACTTTATCTTTCCTTCCATTCTAAATGACAGCTTCACTGGATAGAGCAATCCTGCATGTAGGTCCTTGACTTTCATGACTTGGAATACTCCTTTCCAGCTCCTTCTTGCCTGGAAGGTCTCTTTTGAGAAATCAGGTGACAGTCTGATGGGAACTCCTTTGTAGGTGACTGTCCCCTTATCCCTTGCTGCTTCTAGAATTCTCTCCTTCATTTTAATCTTGGCTAATGTAATGATGATGTGCCTTGCTGTGTTCCTCCTTGGGTCCAACTTCTTTGGGACTCTCTGAGCTTCCTGGACTTCCTGGAAGTCTATTTCCTTTGCCAGATTGGGGAAGTTCTCCTTTATTATTTGTTCAAATAAGTTTTCCACTTGTTGCTCTTCCTCTTCCCCTTCTGGTAGCCTTATAATTTGGATGTTGGGACTTTTAAAGATGTCCCGGAGGTTCCTAAGCCTCTCCTCATTTTTTTGAATTCTGTTTCTTCATTCTTTTCTGTTTGGTTGTTTCCTTCTTCCTTCTGGTCCACTCCATTCACTTGAGTCCCAGTTTTCCTCCCATCACTATTGGTTCCCTGTGCGGTTTTCTTCATTTCACTTATTGTATGTAGCCTTCCTTTGTTCATCTAATTTGCAACCAAAATCAACCAATTCTGTGAGCATACTGATTACTAGTGTTTTGAACTGTGCATCTGATAGGTTGGCTATCTCTTGGTCGCTTAGATGAATTAACTCTGGGGCTTTGATATGTTCTCCCGTTTGAGCCATTTTTGGTTTTGTTTTTTTGGGGGGGCTCTGGTCGTGGCTGTTATGTAGTGAGGGGTGGAGTCTTAGGTGTTCACCAGGGTGGGGCAACCCAGTTGCTGGGTAGTGATACTGTATGTGGGGGTGGGGTCCGAGAGGGAACAATGGTGTTTGCTCCCCCCGTCAGATTCCAGTCCCCTCTGCCCCTTTCCCCAAGCAAATTGGGCCCTTCTGGTGCTGATTTCCATGTGGATGGGCTTGTGTACGTTCTAGGACCCTATGGGTCTAATGAATTCTTCCGTGAGGCTGAGATTCTCTCCCGGCACCTCAACCCCGACAAGTGTTTTCAATTGGTGCTTTTAGGCTTTATTTCCTGGCGCTGGGGCCCTGCATTGCGCAGTCTGTCTTGCTGCCTATTTTCACCTGGTTTATCTGCACGTGAGTGTGTGACCATGGTCAGCCGCCTTGTGCGCCTCACTTGGTCTGCTCATTGCCTCCCCGCGCTTGGTAACTGCAGCCTGTGCGCCTAGTGGTGTGCCAGCCTCTGCCTGTGCAATCGGGACCACTAGCCACTGCTTTTTCCTGGAGCGACCCCTCTCCGCCAGCCGCCAACTCTGCCCCTGTTACCGGTCTGGGTGAATCTTTGTTAGACTTCCATACAATTCAATTTTCTATCTGTTCCGGTTGGGGTTTTTTTTTTTTTTTGGTTCTGTATTTTTGTTGTCCTTAATCTTGGTTGTGAGAGGAGGCACAGTGTGTCCACCTATGCCTCCATCTTGTCCAGAAGTCTCCTATCCTATCACTTCTAATATGCCAGGTACTCTCTACTCTATTGTGCTTTTACTATTTCTCATCTCCAAAATGATTTTTTTCCACATAAACATGCAGCACATGCAGAAACTACAGTTCTTTGTTAAAACCTAATAAAATCTTGTGAGACTTTAAAAATTGTGTCACACAATTATTAAAATATCTCTTGCTTTCAATCCAAAGGAAGAAAAATAAAATGGATCAAAGGCAAACTTCAAGGCAACCTTTACACAAATCTGTTCATGTGGCTCTGAGCAATGTATATATAGCCCTAAAGTATTCATAAAGAAGAAATATTTCCTGGCTGATAAGTAATAAAGCAGAAGGTAAAATAAACTTATCACTCATTTGTATGGCTCTAACAGAAGATCCATTTGAAAGCTAGAAAACATAATTCTGAGATAGTGAATTGCACTTAAGAATAGTACAGGTGAGACAGGAAAAATGATAGTTAATTTTTACTCTGGTCACTAAAAATGTATCCCTTTCCTAGAGCTATTAAAGGCCACACAAACCAAAGCTTCACCAATAATTCAAGTGACAATTTACCTAATCAATGTGGCAATCGCAGAAAAAATTCCATGTTTACTAATCAAAAAATCACATTTCGAACAGGGCTAATTGACAAGTTTACTTACCGAAATTAAGAGAAGTGATATATCAGGTTCTCTGGGTCATAGAAATGAAATGCTTTATTCACACTGAGTACTCAGGGCTGCACTTGACTCCAATAAGTTATCAGTAACTAGACAATTATTTATCAACCAAAAAAATGACACATGAAAGAGAAATCAGAGACCAACAGTAAGAAACACCTATAGCAGACACTTAACACTTGGTAGTTTGATCAAATGGCCCTTCTTGAGTGAGTGTAATTTTGCACCACATAAAATAGGTATAGATAGGAAACTAAAAAATGTTTTTAAAAGATTAACAAAATGGTTTATATGTCAATTTTACTAAAACTATTTCTGACCATCCTATAAAGTTCTAAGTTCTATAAAAAGAAAATTAGGCTTTTTGCTTTCATGTATACTTCTACAGTACTTACTATCTGCCAGGTACTATTTCAAATGCTTAATAACTTAAATTCATTTATTGTGAATATTCTGTGAGATGGGTATTCTCTGTACCATTTCAGAAATGAGGAAACATAAGTACTGACAAAAACCTGCTGAGATCACAAGGCTATTACAGGACAGAGTAAAAGCCACAGGATAAGTTCTCTTAACCACTCCCCAATACACTATGCTACTTCAAGTTTCACATGCACTTGTGCTTTTGGCAGAGATGATTCTTTATGTTATTTTATTTCAGAAGGACCAGAGGAGAACCACCTCAATCAGGAGGCTCAGAAGCTTAGGGTTTTTCAAGAAGGCAGGATTAGGGATTTGAAAACTTTCAACTTTTCCAAAGTGTAGAATTAACAGAATAGTATAAATTATGCAATAACAGGAAAGAAAAATGGATATACTTAACAAATGCTTAACTACACTTTGGTAGTAAGCACCTTGACAGACAAAGATTCATAAGAAGGAAAAAAAAAAAGATCTTGGTTGAAATATTTGAAATCACTTCCCTTTTAAAAAGGATAATGTTACCCTAAAAGATTGAATATTCAAAAAAACATAAAAATAATGGATTAGATAAAAATGACAAGATACAGACAGAAAGGTGGGGATTAGTCTGCATAATATGAAATCTAAAAGTCACAATAAGCCATAAAATAAATATGCCAAAAAGTATTAATGACAGTAAACTAAAGAAAACAAAAGTCAAATCATATATTGAACCATGTAAAAAGAGTACTGGGGAAAAAAATCACAGAACATGGGGTTTCCTTTCTTGATAGTCAGCAGTATTTTCTGGGCTTATCATACAACTGTGGCCATTTATTATCCAGCAATGACCATTCTAGATTAGGCCAATTATTTATTCAACATGTCTCTTAAAAAGGTTATCAGAGAATAGTGACATGTATGACATGAATACCTTCTAGGAAGTCCAACCTCACAACCCCAAGTTTTTTCTAGGTTCTCTTATAACCAAGGGCCATTAAAATTTGTTAACCTATCCAATCCTTCCTGAACTTTCACATTTCTGGCTTATATGTAGATAGTTCCCAATTTTCTCTCTCTAACCATCTTCTCTCTTGAGCAAGTATCAGACCCATATTTACCTCCTGGCAGATGACTTCAATGTCCTTGACAAAAATCAGATTCATCATATTCCTGCACATTCCTTCATCCTCCTAGGTTCCCAAATTCTAAAGCCCAGAAGTTCACAGTGCACAGATGGGCCTTATCTTGAATCTTCTCTCTCCCTCACTTATCACATTCAATTATTCAGCCCTCAGTTCATCCTCTCCCAATCTCTCCACTTTGAATCCACTTTGCCACAGATCACTTCTGACCTTCTTTATCTGTCTCTAACTAGAACCACCACCAAGTCTTTTCCATAACCAACAGTTATGATTCTAGGAAAAATGATGTACCTGTGCACTTTTCTGCTTAAAAAGAGCTTTAAAAAGCTCTTACAAATAAAAAGGAAAAACTTGCATACAAATTAATAAATCAGCAAGGGACAAGAACAATTTATGAAAGAAAAACTGGTTAGTAAAAATATGTCAAAGAAGCAATTAAAAAATCATACTTTATGTAATCTTTTGCTTATCAAATTAGCAAGATTTTTTTTATTTTTTAAAGATTTTATTTGTTTATTTTTTGAGAGGGGAAGGGAGGGAGAGAGGGAAACATCAATATGTGGCTGCCTCTCGAGCACCCCCTACTGGGGACTTGGCCCACAACCCAAGTAATGTGCCTTTTGGTGCACATGTCAGCACTCAAACCACTACACCACACCAGCCAGGGCTATGGGTACGTAATTTTAAAAAATGGAAATCAAATATTATGAACTGAATGACAAAGAACACATGACACAAAACAAAAGGAATATATGACATAAAACTAAAGTGAAATTTATAGCACTCAAAGGCATATATTAGATAAGAAAGACTGCAAATAAATTACCTACATTTCCATCTCCAAATCAGAAAAAGAACAGTATTTAATTCCAAAGAAACTAGAAGGGAATAATAAAGACAAAAACAGAAATCAGTAGAAAACATACAATGGGGAAAACCCCGTGAAGCTAGAAATTAGTCCAATGAAAACAGAAAAAACTAAACCAATAATGTTAAATAGGTCCTAACAGCATTAATCAAGAAAAGGAACAATATCCATTACCAATATCAGGAATTCAATTTTAAAGTCTTTATAGGCATTAAAAAGATATTCAGAGTATATATCATGAGACAAGAGAGACATGAATATACAAGTTAAAAATGGCCTCTTCAATAAAAGGTGTTGTGAAAACTGAACAGATACATGAAAAAAAAAAAGAAACTGGACCATTTTCTTATATCATATACAAAAATAAACTCAAAATGAAGACTTATAGGGTTGGCCAAAAAGTTCATTTGTTTTTTTTCCATATGATGGCTCTAGTGCTTAGCTGTCTTTAACTTCATTTGAACAATATTGCATTATGATAGTATGCATTAAAAAAGTTATCGAAGTTGGTGAATTTTTGTACAGCTCTTTTAATATTGAAGATGGAAGAAAATAAGCAACATTTTTGGCATATTATGCTTTATTATTTCAAGAAAGGAAAGAATAACTGAAATGTAAAAAGATTTGTGTAGTGTATAGAGAAGGTGCTGTGACTGATTGAATGTGTCAAAAGTGGTTTATGAAGTTTCTTGGTACTATTGACATTTTGGCCAAGTAATTCTTTGCTGTGGGGCTGTCTTTTGTATTGGAAGATATTAAATAGCAGCAGTTCTGGCCTCTACCCACTAGAAGCCAATAGTGGGTGGGACATAGCTGACATAGTCAAAATATTCAAATCAATAAAATTATTGGTGAAAATGAAAGATATGCTTTTCATTTTACAGAAAAAAATATAATGGACTTTTTGGCCAAGCCAATAAATGTAAGACCTGAAATCATAAAACTCCTAAAAGAAAATATAGGCAGTCAACTCTTTGACATCAGTCTTAGCAACATTTTTTTTGGAGATGTCTCCTTCCACAAGGGAAATAAAAGTAAAAATAAACAAACAGGACAGCATTAAACCAAAAAGTTTTTGCACAGCAAAGGACACTTATCAACAGAAGAAAAAGAACACCTATTGGCCCTGGCTGGTATGGCTCAGTGGATTGAGTCTCAGCCTGAAAATCAAAAGGTTGCTGGTCCAATTCCTGGTCAGGGCACATGCCTGGATTGTGGGCTAGGTCCCCACTTGGGGGCATGAAAGAGGCAACTGATTGATGTATCTCTTTCACATGATGTTTCTTTCTCTTCCTCTCTCTCTCCTTTCCCCTCTCTCTAAAAATAAATAACATCTAAAACAAAAAAAAAAAAAGAAAGAAAGAAATGAACATCTACTGAATGGAGGAAGATACTTGTCAATGATACCTACAATAAGGGATTAGTATCCAAAACACACAAGGAACTCACACAACTTTACAGCAAAACCACAATCTTATCAAAAAATGGGAAGAGTATCTGAATAGACATTTCTCCAAAGAGCACATACAGATGGGCAACAGATATATGGAAAGAAACTCAATTATACTAATCACCAGAGAAATGCAAATTAAAACCACAATGAGGTATCACCTCCTATCTGTCAGAATGACTATCATCAATAAATCAACAAATAAGTGCTGGGGAAGATGTGGAGAAAAGGGAACCCTCATGCATTGCTGGTGGGATTGCATACTGATGGAGACACTATGGAAAATAATATGGAGATTCCGCAAAAAAATTAAAATACAACAGCAAAGATATGGAAGCAACCAAACTATCCATTGAAGGAAGACTGAATAAAGATGTGGTACATATATACAATGGCATATTACTTGGCCCATAAAAAGAATGATCATTATAACATGGATGGAATGAGAAGGTATTATGCTAGAGACAAATACCATATCATTTTATTTATATGTGGACCCTAAAGAAAAGCAAACAAACAAACAAACAAAACAGAAATAAACTCACAAAAAAGAGAACTTATGGTTTGCAGATGAAAGGAGGAGATGGAGATGGGTGAAAAAGGTAAAGGGATTGAGAAGGAATTGGCAATTACAAAACAGTTAAGCAGATGCAAAGTATAGCATATGGAATTATGAAAAATAGAAGAACAAAGGACCTATATCTACCTAAGAATCTGAATCTACCATTAAAAACCTTTATCACTGTAATAGCTAAGCATGGGATTACTTTGTAAGGTATATAAATATCTAATCACTATGTTGTAAACTTGAAGCTTAAGTATGTCAACTCTAACTGAAAATTAAGTTTTTAAAAAAATACAAAGTAAAAAAAGAAAACATAAAAGAAATCAAGCCACAGAAGAAGACTATATTGTGAACAACTTCTGGCAATAAATTTGAAATTTTAGAATAAATGGGTACATTCCTACAAAAAAAAAAAAGGGAAGATTACCAAACCAACACAAGAACTAACTAAAAAAATTAGAGGACAAAAAACCAGAAGAACAAAGGACCTATTATCTACTTAAGAATCTGAATCTACCATTAAAAACCTTTTCATGAAGAAACTGCTAGGCCCAAATGACGTCACCATTGAAGTCTTCTAAAAAACTAAGACATGACAACAATCTCACAATAACCCTTACAGAAAACAGAAATATGGGGAATACTTTTTAACTTGTTTTATGAAGATAAAATGTGTGAAAAAAGAAGCTACAAGCTAATCTTTCTCATATTACACAGATGAAAAAGTACCCCACATATACTCACACACAGAACATAGTGATGTGTAGAAAAGAAAAATATTATACTGTAACAGGGTAGGTCAGAGCATAGGTCCCTGGAAAATAGGGGACACCCCCCATCCTGCCAAAAAGGCAGGAGGGCAGGGAAGGGCGCCAATGGAACAGAAGACACAGGTTTAAGGTGCACTGCCTAACCAAGGCAGATAAAACAGCCTGTGCCTTCCTGAAGGAAGGGGCTGTAGAAGAAAGCTGCTGCCCAGGGCAAAATGTAAGCAAATAGTAATGTGACTGTGAGAACGTGAGCAGGCAAAGTTACTCATGACATGGGGGTTGGGGTTTTTGGGGGGAAGCTCAAACAGTGCCTGTGTGGGCTACAGGGGCCAAACCAAGGACTAACTAAGGTACGCATGCGTCCGTGCATGGCTGGGAAAATTGTGCCCCTACTAAAAATGGCAACCGAAAGCAGGTCAAAGACAATGGGAACCTGACAAAAATGGGGGACACCGGTGCACCACAGGAAAAGCTGGATGCTCCTACTAGCTTCCTGTGCACATGGGATTTCAGGAGGGCTTCTTTTAAAAAGCAAAGGTACACAGGCTCTCTCACTTGCACTCTTGGTATGGATGCTTGGTATGGAGAAGTTACTCTCTTGATTTGGAATGAGGTGCAAGCTCTCCTTCTGAGCTTCTGGCATTTTGGATGTCCTACGCCTCTGACCCTGCTCCCCTTACAGATAGGAGCGCTCAAGGAACCAGGATATGCCAGGTCCACCAGGGGCTTAGACCACACAGATGAGAGCCTATTCCTGAAGATAGGGTCCCACACAGGGACATGTGCCTCCTTGGGTTCCAGCATCTGGGACACCATGATTCATCCAGCGTTAGCATGTCACACAGTTTCTGGACCACTACATGGAGACTGAGAACAGTATGTCCCAGATCCTGAAGGAGAAAGCAGCTACAAGAGGATGGTGACTCTGAAACTTACAAGTACATATTCCAGAGAGGATAGAGATTTGTTTGCATGACAAGCTTAAGAACAATTAAGAAGAAAATGGGAAACTTCTGGGCATGGTTACAGCTTGTAGTCTCTTGGGGAGCAAAAGAAGTTCTAGGTCTCATGGGAGGGAAGGGCTCAGAGCAGGAGTGTTCTCAGCAACCCCCAAGGTTGAAACACTGTTAATAAAGACCTGTTTCCCTCAGCACAAATTGTTGGGTCATGTGGATCAAGGTGTTGAGTGGCTGAGCCCCCGTTTGCACAGTTACAACACTACATTAGGCTTATCCCAGGAATGCCATGACAGTCAAAAATTAATCCATGTAATTTGCTGTGTAACAGAAGAAAGGTAAAAAGAAAAAATCACCATCTCAAAAGATGGAGGAAAAGCAGTTGATAAAATTCAATCAATAGACACTAGAAACAAAAATCTTCAATTTAATAGATGTTACCTATGAAGAAAAAAGTTATAACAAACAATACATTTAATGGTGAAATATTACAGGTTTTTTCCTTAAGATTGAGAATCAAATAAGGATGTTCAATTAAACTAGAGGTCCTAGCCAGTTTAGTAAAGCACAAAGACCAAAGATGTTAAGAACAGAAAATGATGGTAAAAGATGTCACTACTTGTAGATGACATGATTGAGTAGGCAAAAAAATATAAAAGAACATACAGAAAAATTTCAGAATAATTGCATTTAGTAAAGTTGTAGATATAAAGTCAAAAATTAATTCTAGTTTTACATACAAGCAATTGGAAACAGCATTTAAAAGATATTACAAAAACAACAAAACACAGCATAAATCTAGGATTTTTTCTTCTTGTCCTCAATATTTTTGTAATGATTTCAAGACTTACAGAAAACTAGTGTAAAACTACTGTAAAAAAAACTACAAAAAATTCCCACATGCCCTTCACCCATATTCCCCAAATGTTGGCATAAACTTCTGATCATTACGTGCTACCAAATAAAATGAAAAGTCAAGTTCTCAAGTGGAAAATGGTATTCCCAATGAAAAAAATATAATAACCAGAATATAAAACTACTACTACAAAGCAAAAAGAAGACCAAAAAAACCCAAGCCCAAGAGAAACATGGTCAAAAGTCTCCAGCAGGCACACCACACACACATGCAAATATACAAGTGGTCAATGAACGTGAAAAAAAAGCTCAACTAAGTAATGAAGAAGAAGATGCTAATTAAAACGTCAGTGAGATACTACTGCCTTCTAGTAAAATGGCTGAAAGTAAAAAGACCGACAATACCAAGGGTTGAAGAGAATATGGAGCAACCAGAATTTTGCTACACTGCAGTAAGAATGCAAATAGGTACAAATAGAATGTAATTTGGGAATTGTGCCTGGCATTTTATTCACTAAAGCTGAGCATGCACATAACCCTAATTTGAATTTCACAGCAGTCTCAAAATGGGAACCAACCCAAACATTATCCCAACTGGAGAAATAAATGGTGATAAGAGTCATAAGATGGAACAATGCAAGCAATGAGAAAGAATGAATTATTACTGCAAGCAACAACATGGATAAATCTCAGAAACAAAGCACTGAAGAAAAGGGGGAACATTTTAAAAAGGGTAATAGTACAAGAGTCTGTTAGATAAAAGTTAAAAACAAAGCAGACAAGTCTATTCTATGGTATTGTAGTAAGGATAATGGTTACTTTAATGGACTGGGGTACTATTTGGGAGAGGACACAACAAGGGCACTCTTGGGCATTGGTAATTCTGAATTTCTTGTTATGAGACGTGGTTACTTGAGAATATTCATTTCATAAAAGTTAATCAAACTGTATACTTGTGATCTGGCACTCTATTACTGATTTCAATAAAAAGTATATGTAAAAATATATGTAAAATAACCCAATTCTCAAAACTGCATATATGAAGACTAATGCAAAAAACACTGATTATTTCCAGTTGGTTAAATTACTAGTGGTTTTAAGTTTCACTGTTTTATATCACATTTTATTTTAATTAACATGTAGTGAAGCTATAACATGTTTTAAACATTGCTAAAAATATTTAAAAAAATCAGCCTCCCCATGTTTATAATCTATTCCAGTAAATGCTCCCAGACTAATTTTATATCAGTTATTCTAAGCTTAATACCATTTCTACTTGCTCTGTACTTCAAACTCATTCTCTCAGCCCAGAGTATCCTAATTCCCCTCGTTCGTTCAATTTAAGTATCACATTCTTACTGATTTTCTTCTGTACATGTTTTTACTGCTCCCATCCCCACCTCCTTTGAAAGATGTTAAATATAATTAGAGTGCCAGTACTAATTATCAGGGACTCAATGTTTACAAGTCACTGCACAGAAAGGGCCACTTGCTGAAAGTCAATCCCTACTATACAGAATACATTTCCTATTTTTTAATTACGTACTAAAGAGATTTTAACTGAAAGAGAACCTAATCAAAATTTCTTTTTAAGTATAAAAAATTACATCTAACAAGTGATATAATAATGACAAATGAGGAGTTACTCAAAGTAATAAGAGGAGGACCCCATCATTTGAAATAAAATGCCCAGATGCTGACAAGAGTTGCCTGTTTCCAAAGATGGCAAATAAAAACTACAAAATTGCAGGCCCCTAAAGGCATGAAATTCTTTATCTCTGGTGTGATCTTCATAAATTGAAGAACATTCTGACTTTTTTTCTTTCTCTTACTATGGGAGTGGGATCCCACATTCTAGAAGGGAACCTCAACTCAAGCACTCAAAATTACATGAACCCCATAATGAACTGATTTTCCTGAGAAAATCATGGGCTTTTACAAATTCTCACATAGGCCTATGAGTCCCTAAAAGTTAAGAACCACTGACTGAAGCAACATTTCCCAAAGTGAGGTATGCCTACCACAAGGGGTATTCAAGATGATTTTCTAGGGTCCAAGAAACTTATGGGCCATGAAACTTATCTTTATACCTATATTTATTTTGATGTATATTTGAAAAATACAACCACCTCAACCACCTCAAATTCATAATGTTGTAGTACTGATATAATTTTTAAAAACCAATTTCAGTTAAAAGAATTATCAAGGATTTAAGTAAGTAGCTATCTAGGTGATATCATCTAGATAGACCATGGGAAATGGAAGGAAGCTGCTTAACAAAGAATACATGCTTTCACCTTTGCTAATCAAATTTCTTTCCAGTCCTCTTCAATTTACTCAATGCAATAATATCAGAAATTCCTCATAACTGTCATCTTGAGAAATAGTGGCTAAACTAACTAACCCACAGGGGATTATACCTGGCTCTAGCATTTTGCATCTCAATTTTTCTTCCTATTTGGAAGCTATGATACCATTATGGATAGAAGTAAATGTCAAAGAACCATAAGAAAAAAGAAGCTGATAAGAATATGTCAATAAATAGCTAGCTTTAACAATAATCTGGATAAATTTTCACCATTTACTGATAAAATCTCAGGGCATAGATAGTGCTTTAAAAATGATTAGACCATTCATTTGTATGTGGTATGGCTGGACACATATTATGTGTATGTATATGTGTGAAAAAACTCAGAAATGTTATTTGCTAAATATTGGAGGAAAAGCAGGTAAGTATACTACTGCATCAATCAGTTCCCCAAGAGGACCATTAAACTCTGTACTCATTCTGTGTTGCACTAAATAAAATAAAACTGCAAAAGTCTATAGGTTTCATGATGGAGTCTAACAATGCTCCGTTCAATATCATTAAGCCAGCCTCCAGTCCAACATGTTATGTAGGATTTGCCCCAGGACTCCCAACAGCTTGCATCTGCTCCAGCTCCAGCTCCAACATTCCCACCAAGGGTGCTCCAGCATGGTTTGCCCCTGGACTCCCCATGGCCTGAGCAAGCTGCAACTACAGTTCTAATGGGCCTAAGTGGTCTTGGCACAGCCTGCCCCAGGTCTCCATGCAGTCTATGCCTGCTCCACCTCTAGCTGGCTTGCCAAAGACTCAGCACACAGTCTACAAAAGGAAAGCTCCTATAAAAGTCTGCTCCTTCAAAACCAGGAAAGGTTGCTGATTCACATGACTCACAGAATCAAACAGAGACAGCTAAAATAAGAAGACACAGAAATATGTTCCCCCAAAGAAAGAACAGGAATAAATCTAAGAGTGAGCTAACTGAAATGGAGACAAGCAATACTTGATAAAGAGTTCAAAACAATGGTTATAAAGATGCTCAATGAATTTGGGAGAACAATAGATGAACTCAGTGAAAACTTCAACAGAGAAAAAGAAAATACAAAAAATTCTGCCCCCCTCCAAAGAACCAACAGAATTGAAGAACCAACCAACAATAACTGAAATGAAAACAATTCTCTAGAGGAAATCAATAGCAGATTAGATGCTACAGAATGAGACATCAATTTTCTATTGGAATTACACCCAATTGGGACAGCAAAAGAAATTTTTTAAAAAATGAGAAGGGTTTAAGGCATGTTTGGGACAACACCAAGTGCACAAACATTTGAATCATAGGGATCCCAGAAGAAGAAAGGGGCCAAAAAACCTATTTCAAAAAATAACGGCTGGAAAGTTACCTAACCTGGTAAAGAAAACAGACATCTAAGTCCAGGAAACACAAAAGTCCCACACAAGATGAACTTAAACAGGCCCACACCAAGACACATTATAATTAAAATGTCAAAAGTTAAAGATGAGGGACGGGATGGGAGTAGAAAACAGAAGACTGTATAAGAACAACAATTAAAATAAAATTTAATTAAAAAAAAAAAGTTAAAGATGAAAAGAGATTCTTAAAGCATCAAGAGAAACACAGCTATTTATGTACAAAGGACTATAACCTGATTTTTCAGCAGAAACTGTGCAGCTCATAGGGGAATGGCACTATATATTGCAAGTTGTAAAAGGATAGAAACCTGCAGTCAAGAATACTCTACCCAGAAAGGTTATCATTCAGAATTGAAAGAGAGAGAAAGAACAAAAGACAAGCAAAAGATAAAGGAGTTCATCACTAAATCTGAATTTCAAGACTCTTTAAAGGGACTTCTTTCAGTAAAAAAAAAGGCAAAACTTAAGAAAATATAGGAAAGAAAAAATCTGACTAACAGGCAAACATCTAGTGAATATAGTGGATTGACCAATTACAAAGCTACTATGAAGGTTGAAAAAGTATTAAGATCATGTGTAACTATATTAATAAATTAAGGGATACAACACACACAGATATAAAATATGATGACAAAAACAAATTTGGTAAGGAGAGTGAGTAAAAAACACAGTGCTTTTAGAACACAGAACTTAAGCAAACATTAACCTAAAATAGACTGCTACAAACATAGCTAGTTACATATGAATTTTATGGTATCCATAAACAATAACCTTTAACAGATATGCAAAAATAGAAAAAGGAACAAAAACCAATCATTACATCAATGTACAAGAGAGCAAGAGAAGGAGCAGAAAACTACAAAACAACCAGAAAACAAAGTACACTTATCTGTAATTACATTAAATGTATGTGGACTAAATGCTCCAACCAAAAGGCATAGGGCTGCTGAATGGATTTTTTTAAAAAAGTGCAAATGTAGTCTACAAGAGACTCACTTCAGATTGAGACATGTACATAGACTGAAAGTGAAGAGATGAAAAAAGACATTTCACGCAAATGAAACAAAAAACTGGGGTAGCAACAATCCTATCAGACAAAGTAGCTTTAAAATGAAGACTAACAAGAAACAAAGAAGGCCATATACAACAACAAAGGGATCAATCCAATAAGATATAACACTTGTATACCTCTAGGTACCAAAGTAGGAGAATCTACACTAGAAAGCAAGTATTAGCACACATGAGGGAGAGATTGGTGGTAACTCAATAACAGCAGACTTTAACACCTCATTTATATCAATGAAAAGATCATCCAGACAGAAAAATCAACAGGGAAACAGAGGCCTTCATATTTCCAGAACATTCCTCTCCAAAACAGCACAATATACATTCAAGTATACATGAAGCCTTTTCCAGGACACAACACATGTCAAGACGCAAAACACATCTCGGTAAATTTAAGAAGTCTGAAATCCTATCAGCCAGCTTCTCTGATCACAATAGTATGAAACTAGGTATCAATTACAAAAAAACCCCCAAAAACCAAACAAACAAAAAAACCTGGAAAAAGAAACTGGAAAAGGAAACATGGCGGTTAAACAAAATGCTACTAAACAACAAATGGATTAATGAAGAAATCAAAGAAAAAATTTAAAAATATATTGAGACAAACCAAAATAGGAAAATAATCCAAAAATCTTTGGACACAACAAAAGTGGTTCTAAGAGGGAAATTCATTGTGAAACAGGTCTACTGCAAGAAACGAGAAAAATCTCAAATGAGCAATCTAAATTTACACCTAAAGAAACTAGAAAAATAAGACGAAAGCCCAAAGTGAACAGAAGGAAGGAAATAATAAAGATCACAGCAGAAATAAACAGAGACTAAAAAAACAATACAAAAGACCAATGAAACCAAGAAGTGGTTTTGAAAAGCTAAAAAACCGGACTTCCAGCCAAGATGGAGGCATAGCTGGACATGCTGTACCTCCTCTCACAACCAAGATTAAGGACAACAAAAATATAGAACCAAAAAAAAGAAAACCCAACCAAGACGGAGAAAATTGAATTGTGTGGGAGTCTGACAACAATGATTCACCCAGACCCGTAAGAGGGGAGGAGTCTGTGGCCTGGCCAGCCCAGTCGGATCGTGGCAGGATAATCTGGTGCTGGTCCCGGGCCTCAGTCATTCCAGGCGCACAGGCAGAGGCGTTGCCGAACGGGAGGAGGCCAAGCAGGGCGCACAATGTGGCTGACCAGGGACACACATTCGCGCACAGATAAACCAGGTGAAAATGGCATCAAGACAGACTGCGAGACGCAGGTCCCCAGCACTGGGAAGTGAAGCCTAAAAGCACCCATTGAAAATACTTGTGGGAGCTGAGGTGCTGGGAGGCAGTCCCAGCCTCACAGGAGAGTTGGATGGGGAGACCCGTGGGGTCCTGGACGGTGCGCAGGCCCACCCACATGGAAATCAGCACCAGAAGGCTGGTTTCTGGGGAAAGATAGGGAAAAGAGGCTGAAGGGGCTAGAATCCGCAAAATAGCGTGGAGCAAGTGCCATTGTTCCTTCTTGGACCCCACCCCCACATCCAGCATCTCAAACTAGTGACTGGGCTGCCCCACCCTGGTGAACGTCTAAGGCTCCGCCCCTCACTACATAACAGCTACGACCAGACAAAAACAGAAAGACCAAAAGGGCAGGAAAGGAAAAGAAATTACGATGTACAAACGTCCAGTTGTTAATTAACAGGAATGCAATGTACAACATAAGTAACAGAGCCCCCTTTTTAATTTAATTTTTATTAAATAGTCCAAAGATTCAGAAAAATACTAAAATATCATACTTAGATTTAACAAATGTTAGTATTTGCCATACTTTCTTCCCTTACCATTCTGACGTTGTCTGGTTAGGTAGCAACCAGACAACCAGGAATGAAGAAGAAAGGGCTACATGGAAAAAGTGGTTTTAAAAATCTGCCATGTGGGGGCAAAACATAAAATGGAGTAAAAATAGCCTCAATAAATGGATGGTGTTGGGAGAACTGGACAGCTAAATGCAAAAAAATGAAACTCGAGCACTAACATACACCATACGTAAAAATAAATTCAAGGTGGATAAAAGATTTAAATATTAACCGTGACACCATTAAAGTCCTAGAGGAGAAGATGGGCAGGAAAATCTCAGATATTTCACGCAGCAACATTTTCACTGATATGTCCCCTAGAGCAAGGGACATAAAGGAAAGAATAAACAAATGGGATCTCATCAAAATAAAAAGCTTCTGCGTGGCTAAAAAAAAAAGTATTAAAATAAAAAGAGAACAAACCATATGGGAAAACATATTTGCCAATGATACCTCAGATAAGGGTTTAATCTCCAAAATATATAAAGAACTTATATGACTCCACTCTAAGAAGACAAGCAACCCAATTCAAAAATGGGCAAGGGAGTTGAACAGACACTTCTCCAAGAAGGACATACAGAGGATCCAGAGACACATGAAAAGATGCTCGATATCGCTAGCTATCAGAGAGATGCAAATTAAATCCACAATGAGATACCACTTCACAGTTGTCAGAATGGCCATCATAAAGCAACGAACAACAAGTGTTGGAGATGTTGTGGAGAAAAGGGGAACCTAGTGCGCTGTTGGTGGGTTTGCAGACTGGTACAACCACTATGGAAAACAGTATGGAATTTTATAAGAAAATGAAAAATGGATATACCTTCTGACCCAGCAATTACACTGCTAAGATTATATCCTAAGAACCCTGAAATACCAATCCAAAAGAACCTATGCATCCCCATGTTCATAGCAGCACAATTTACAATAGCCAAGTGCTGGAAGCAACCTAAGTGCCCATCAATAAATGAATGGATTGAAAAACTATGGTACATTTACACAAAGGAATTCTATGCAGCAGAAAGAAAGAAGGGGCTCCTACCCTTTGCAACAGCATGGATGGAACTAGAAAGCATTATGCTAAGCGAAATAAGCCAGGAGGTGAAAGATAAATACCATATGGTCTCACCTTTAACAGGAACCTAAACAACAAAAGAAACAAGCAAGCAAAATATAACCAAAGACACTGAAACAGAGAATAGGCTGACAGTGTCCCGAGGGGAGAGGGGAAATTCCCCTTGAATTCAGGGGAATTTCAGGGGAAAAGGGGAAGGGTTTACAGGAACAAATATAAAGGACACATGGACAAAAAGTAGGGGGAGTAGAAATGGGAGGGAGGTGGGGAGGGATGGGTGGGTGGGATGGGAGTATAAGACAGAAAACTGTACTTGGACAACAATTAAAATTAAAAAAAAAAGAAAAAGAAAAAGAAAATCTGCCATGTGACTTAGTCTTCCTTAGTAAAGGAACACAGCCATAGAGCTCAAAGATAACATTAAATGGGATACAATTTAAACTTAATGCAAAGTCTATGAAGCATTAACAGTCAACCATTTTGTCCCTTTTCCACTGCAATCCAAACACCATGTAATTATTTTCATGGTTACCATTTCTGAACCACTTCCGTCCACAAAGTTATAAGAGGTTAGGACAAAAACAAGGTCTTCTCAGAACCACAGGGTTAAAGATATATTCCTATCTAAAGCAATGCCAGGCTTTATCTTTGGTGGTTCCAAGATATAGTTGCTCAAGAAAGGGATACTACTGTCTTTCAATTAAGTAGTTGTTAATTACATATCTACTGCACGTGATTTAATTGCCCTACTACTTGTATTAATGGAATAAACAGCAATGCATTCCACATACCTCTTTTTGCATATGCTAACTCAAAAGATTTATAAATGAAGATAAATCCCAATTCATATAGTCAATTAACTATATATACAGCGTAAAAATATCTGAAGGCTGCATGACATACTCTCTTAGAGTTTTGCTAAATTAATATGTTTTTAAGTCCACTACTTCTGCATGGGTACAATAAATATTTTTAGCAATGAAGATTAGAAACCAACCTTTGGGGTAATATTTAATTTAGCATGTAAAATAACAAATTAGTAAAAACTTACTTGACATAAGTTTTGGAATCTGGGCTTGTCCTCTCAGCAGCGGCCTGTATATGTTACCCTGGTAAGTCATGGGTGGTGGTGCAGTATTGCTGTAAACACCAGTTCCTGAGCCTCTCGGCATAACATGGCTGTAAAAGGACCCCACAACCAGGAAAAAAAAAAACAATTATATCTAAATATATCCATCACATCACAGTTGATACAAGTTAAACAAGTGCTAGTAGCCATCTCTTTACTTCTAGATCTGATCAAGCTAATACAAATTTCAAAGATTACTAACAAAATTCAATACAGTACCTGGTATTAATGGTGACATAAATGTTCATTTCTCACACCACAATTCTTAATGGATAATCATTTAAATATTTACTAACTACGCTAAGTAAAAGGAAGTGAGTCTATTTTTTTCCATTGTATTTCAGTTTTGTCCTAAAGAACCCATGCTACTGCTATCACTATACAGATGCCTCTTGGTATGTAGGGGATTTGATCTGGACCCCTTGAGGATACCAAAATCCAAGGAGTCCCTTAAATAAAATGATATAATATTTGTTACATAATCTATATCTGTATATAAGCTACAGCAGTGTATGCATAAAATCACTGCATTCACATGCATTCAGTGTGGTACTTAACATATGGCAAATTCAAGTTTTGCTTTTTGGAACTTTTAGAGATTTTCTCTCACAATATATGTATTTTTAAAATTCCCAACCAAGGTTATGTTTACTGATTTTAGAGAGAGAAAGAGAGAGAGAAAGAAACACTGATGTGACAGAGAAACATCGACTGGTTGCCTCCACATGCTCTCCAACCGGGGATCTAACCCACAATCTAAGTATGTTTCCTGACTGGGGATGAAACCCGCAACCCTTTGGTGTACGGGATGAAGGTCCAACCAAGTGAGCCAACCTGGTCAGGGCTCCCTACAATATATTTAATCCAGGGTTGATTGACTCCATGAATGTGAAATCTATGGATACAAGAGGGCCAACTATGTATACACTACCACTCCATATCATGCTATTTTCAACATACTGTATCAAATGTTTCCCTCTATCTTTCATAGTATTCACAATTTGTAATACGTACAACTATACAATACTTTACAATGTTTATGTCTCATATTGTACTAAACCATTACTTTCATATAGTACTAGTATTACAGATAACAATACTTTAGAGATGATTAGGCAGATAACTTTATGCTCCTCTAAAATTATTTTTTCAGGATAAATTCCAAGAATTAGAAATTTGGGTCAAAGTTAAGACTACCTTCAGAACTCATAACTCCATTTAGAGGTACTTCTATATTGCTTTAGCAAACAGTTGAAATAATACAAAAAGATATCTTAAGAATATTTTAAATTTCCATTTCTTTTACTATTAGGAATAAAGACTTCCAAAACAACCAACCACCCAAGCTAACATTTCCTGTGTTGAGGAACTATCCTTAGTACTTGATACATATTAGCTCACTTAATCCTCACTACAAGTTCCTGAGTTAGGTATAATAATTATTCCCATTTTACACACAGGAAATGGAGGCACAGAGCAGTTCAGAAACTTGTACCAAAATATCAAGTGTTAGAAAAGGCATTTAAATACAAACATTTAAGATCTGAAACCCATGCTCTTAACTATTATCCACACTCACTGTCCCTTACTATTCACTATATAAAGTATATGCTGCTAATGACCTAATGCCTAAATCTGATTTTGAATCTTCAAGTTTTCCTATGAATTGGAGATATGTATTTATGCATTATCATTAATTCATAAACAATAGCTCATTAATATTTCTCCCAGTCTGTTGTTCTTTTAACTCCAGCTTTTTACCTGTTACTGTTTCAAAGCACCCTCTCTAAATATAGTTTTCCCTGTAGCTAGGAAAAAGATAATTCAATAGCTAATAATAGCACAGAATAAAAAATAAGTCAGAAATTCCCTGAAGAGGAAATACAAATGACCAGTACACATAGTAAGAGATGCAATCTAACTAATATGCAAAGGAATGAAATTCAAGCAACAATGAAATATCACTGTTTGAAAAGTGGTTACGAAAATATCTAGAAGATGGGTGGCTTTGTGTACTAATGTACTGGTTAACGCTTTTAAGGGATTAATTCAGCTAAAACGTTCTTGAGGATAAAGAAAATGTTTTACTTCCTTGAAATAACTGTCAGAAAGATAGAACAATTTTAAGAGGAAACAGCAGTGAATTTTAAAAACAGAAGAAAACAGGAAAGTATAACAGTCATTAAAATATCTGCAAAAAATTGTATTTAATAGTGTCTTAAATATCTGTGGTATAAATGACAATTTAATGCTTTGTGGATGGTTCAGAAAAAGCAAAATATACAAAGGACAAAAACCTACTACTCACCCCAAAGTCCTAAATGCTGCCTGATCCAGGTGGACAGGCCGCCGGTCCCGATTAAAGCTGAGCTGGGGCTTCCACTGCCGTCCATTGCTGGATTTTTCCCAGTCACTAGGTTTCAGTACCGGTGCTGGTTTTCTGACCATTTGGAAATGTGAGAGTTACAGGATAAATGTTGCTCATAAAAAAAAAATCTAGATAGTTTATATTTTATAACTGCATTGTTTTTACCTTGCTCCTGGAAGAATTACAGCTTTAAAAATGTAATCTTCAGCAAACTGTGGGTCTTTAAAATTAATACTAGAAAAGAACAATACACAATTTAATATTATTATTATATCAACCTGACTTAACCATCATATAAACCGAGGTACTTCTCAAACAGAATAACTATAATTCAAAGGTCTTCTCCAAAAATTATTTTTTTCCTTTTTTTAAAGAGTTTAATGAAAGGCAGTTATAAATAAGGTGTTAAAAATTGATGCTCTCAGGCTGTATTCTTAAACTGATGTTTTTTTCCCTTCATCCAAAAATTATTTCAGTCAATAAATATATTCCTCACCAAATTGCTGCTAATTCCTAATATACAGCTTTCATGAAACTTCCTATGGGAAAAGTCACGTTCTAGCTAACTGTGGGTAATCACAGATATATGATAAACATTGCCTCAATTCTGAAGAAATTCTAATATATTAGAAACAGGTAGGTAGATATACTTTGCCTCCTTGTACAACCAAAAGAAGGACAACAAATTAAAAAAAAATTAATCAGAACTGCCAGAAAAATCAAACTACATGGAAGTCTGACAACGAAGGAGTTAAAGAAGAAACATTTATCCAGACTGGTAGGAAAGGTGGAGACGTGTGGGCAGGGCAGAGAGGACTCACGGTAAGGTGGTGGCTGGCTGACCAAGCAGTCCCACATTTGCATGCAGATAAACAACTAGGGAGCAAGACAGACTGTGCAACTCAGGGTTCCAGCACATGGAGACAAAGCCTCAAAATTTCTGACTGTAACAATCTGTGGGAATTGGGGTGGCAGGAGAAACTGCCAGCTGCACAGGAGTGTGCATCGGAGAGAGCCACAGGGTCAAAAATGTACACAAACCCATCCACCTGGGAATCAGCAAGAGAAGGGTCCAATTTGCTTGTGAGTGTTGGGGGAAGTGACTGAAAGCCACTCAAGGACAGATCAAACATCACTGTTCTCTCTTGGACCCCTCCCCCACATACAGTGCAACAACACAGTAAATGGGTTGCCCCACCCTGGCAAACAACTAAGGCTCTGTTCCTTACTATATAACAGGTGTGCGCAGGCAAAAATATATGGCCCAAATGAAAGAACAGATCAAAGGTTCTGAAAAAAATACAACTAAGTGATGAAGAGATAGCCAACCTATCAGATGCAGAGATCAAAACACTGGTAATCAGGATACTCATAGAATGGCTAAGTATGGTTGCAAAATAGAGAAAAAAGTGAAGGCGATGAAAAGTGAAATACAGGAAAATGGACAGGGAGCCAGCAGTAAAGGGAAGGAAACTGGGACTCAAATCAACCATTTGGAGCAGAAGGAAGAAAGAAACATCCAACCAGAAGAGAATGAAAAAACAAGAATTCAAAAAAAATGGGGAGAGGGTTAGGAACCTCCAGGACAACTTTAAATGTTCCAACATCCAAACCATAGGGGTGCCAGAAGAAGAGGAAGAGCAACAAATTGAAAACTTATTTGAAAAAATTATGAAGGAGAACTTTCCTAACATGGCAAAGGAAATAAGACTTCCAGGAAGTTCAAGAAGCTCAGACACTCCCAAAGTTGAACCCAAGAAAGTACACACCAAGGCACATCATAATTACATTAGCCAAGATTAAAATGAAGGAGAGAATTCTAGAAGCAGCAAGGGATAAGGGCACAGTCACCTACAAAGGAGTTCCCATCAGACTGTCAGCTGATTTCTCAGTAGAGATCTTACAGGCAAGAAGGGGCTGGAAAGAGGTATTCCAAGTCATGAAAGGCAAAGACATACATCCACGATTACCCTATCCAGCAAAGCTATCATTTAGAATGGAAGGGCAGATAAAGTGCTTCTCAGGTAAGGTCAAGTTAAAGGAGTTCATCATCACCAAGCCCTTATTATATGAAATGTTAAATGAACTTATCTAAGAAAAAGGAGAAGGTCAAAAATACAAACAGTAAAATGACAACAAACTCACAACTATCAACAACTGAACCTAAAAAAAGAAAAACAAAAATGAACTAAGCAAACAAGTAGAACAGGAACAAATTCACAGAAATAGAGATCACATGGAGGGTTATCAGCAGGGAGGTGGAGGAGGGAGTGTGGGGGAAAAGGAAATAAGAAGCATAAATGGTAGGTACAAAATAGACAGGAGGAGGTTAAGAATAGTATGGGAAATGGAGAAGCCAAAGAACTTACATGTATGTCTCACAGACATGAACTAAGGTGGAAGAATGATGGTGGCAGGGAGAGTGCAGGGCAGAGGGGAGTAAAGGGTAGGAAAAAAAATGAGACAGCTGTAATAGCAAATTAAAATAATATAATAAATGTAAAAAATAAAAGAAAAAAGGATTCTCTATCTTTAACCTTTGGCATTTTAATTATGATGTGTCTTGCAGTGGGCCTCTTTGCATCCATCTTATTTGGGACTGTGCTTCCAGGACTTGCTTGTCTGTTTTTTTCACTTAATTCTTTCCATTATTTTTCAAATACAGTTCCAATTTCTTGCTCTTTCTCCTCTCCTTCTGGTACCTCTATGATGCAAATATTGGAACACTTGAAGTTGTCCCAGAGGCTGCTTACTGTATATTTATATTTTTGGATTCTTTTTTCTTCCTGTTCTGATTGGTTTTTGTTTCCTTATGTTCCAAAGCATTGATTTGATTCTCGGCTCCATTCACTCATCTACTCTACAGTTGTTTATCTGTAAATTGTACTTTATTTCATTTAGTATATTCTTCTTTTCTGAATGGATCTTTTTTATGCTGTTGAGATCCTCACTAAGTTCCTTGAGTATCCTTATAAGCAGTATTTTGAGCTCTGCATCTAAGAGATTGTTTATTTCAATATTGTTCAGCTCTTTTTCTGGAGTTTTTATCTGTTCTTTCATTTGAGCCATGTTTCTTTGTCTGCTCATTTTGGCAGCCTCCCTGTGATTGTTGTAGAGCTGTTATGACTCCATGTCATCCAGTGAGTGCACTGGCTTTGGGGTCTCCTAGGTGGTGCAGGCCAAGGTCAACCCCCACCTGTGTTTTGCCTGGGGCCAACGCTGCCTGAGCTATAAAGGAATCTGAGATGGCTGCTACTTGCGCTGGGCCCACATATGAATTTAAGCTGGTTCCTGCTGGTGCTGTGCCTGGGGCCACTGAGCAAGAGGTATGAGGACTAGGGACTCCCTGAGGCTGGCAGTTGCTTATTTGAGAGGATTTAGGAAGGTTTGAAGTAAGAGTCAAGACCAGCCATTCATATGGAAAAGTAGCTTGCATGGGCCCTCTAATTTGGTAGGACAGAGTCTTGGGGCATATCCAGGGTGGGGCAAACAATGAATGATGTTAGCCAGGTTGATGGAGTCTCAGATATGGCTCCAGCCTGCTGGCTCTGTGGCTCTGTTGGGGGAGGGTTCTGAAAAGGGACAATGACTTCTGTCTACTTTTCTGTCTGGGAGAAAGCTGTCCCCCAACTGTTACCTTGATGCCAGACACTTCATTTCTCCCTGTATGCCACTGGTGATTTAAGCTGCTACCCTAGTGCTGGAGCTCAGATGTAGTTAGTCTGAAGAAGTCCCATGTATGGGTTAAGAGGAACTGCTTGGGACTCCAGAATTTTCTTCCACTGATTAATCTGTACTGATTTTTTCAGCCAGATATAATGGGGACTTATCTTCCTAGCACTGGAATCCTGGATAGGGGAGCCTGGTGTGGGGCTAGGATTCCTCATCCCCAACAGCTCCCTCCTTAGTTTTTATCCACCACACACAGATGTGGGACCAGCCCATTCTGCTTCTGTGCCCCTCCTACCAGTCTGGGTGGTTATGGTTTCATTAATTCTATAGTTCTCAGACTTCCATTCAACTCACCTTTTGACAGTTCTGAGTGGTGGTTTTTCTATATTTTAGTTGTGATTTTGGTGTGGTTGTCGAGGAGGTGAGCCACGTTTACCTATGCTGCCACCCTGACCAGATGTTAGATTTAGGTATATAAAGCAAATACAGTACCAGGATACACAAGAAGCCCTGAAACAAATCCAAAACTGTAGTAAATTGAATCTTATCCTCAACATCATCCCTCTAAGAAAACACTGAAAATTAACTCATAATGTAAAAGTTAACTTTGGTTTCAGGAATCTCTACGATATTAACTCAATTAAATCAATTTTAGTTTGACGTTATTTTCAACATACACCTGAATAAGCACCTGGATCTGAGATTTGCTTTATACATTTGATAATCTTGTGAACACAACAGATAACAAATAATACCAAAGGCCCTTTTCAGGATTAAAAAACAACCGCCAACAATACCATATAATGAAAAACTCCAGGATTTGTTAGTTTTATAACTCTTCCCTCGGGCAATACTCTCTATCCTTCTAATTAGAAAGTTAAGTAAAATTTCTAGAGGGCTAGGGAGGAAGGCCCTAATAAACATTCACAGAAATTGAGGAATACAAGTAAACATGTGACAATCCAAAGACAGAACTGGTAGGATTAACTGGCCTGAAGCACTGCAGCAAGCCAGAGACCCCAAGTGTTAATACAGAGCGTCCACACCGGATCTGTGGGAGCCAGATTGTTCCTAATGGGCATGGGAGTATGGCTTAAAATGCTAAATTCCACCCTTAACAAAAGAGCCCAAGGACAAAGAGCAAGGACAGATTATGTGTAAAGATAAACAAAAGCAACTAATCTACGAAGATTTTCTAAATTCACAATGGTTTTCTTTAAATAAAAGCCTTTCTTATATGACAGTTGCTCTCTAAATCCATTAAAAGGTAGGAACTAAACATGCTTATATTTTACAAAGAGCAATCTAAGTAAAATCAAAAATATTTTCTGAGTGAGAGAAATAATAAGAATGAGTGGGAAAGGATGATTCAGGAATAGCTTTTACAAAATCCATGATTTACTAAGATGTGTTTGCCTTACTCTCCTCTAAAGACTGAAGAAAATAACAAACCCTGTCAACAAGATTAGAAATTTATTCTATTTCATCTTAACCAAAATAGAGTATACAATAGTTTTATTTTTAAATTCTGCAGGGCCACATGTATAATTAAAATGATCTGTTATTTTAAAGTGGATCTGTATGGGTCTCTGGTGTGCAGAGCTCTGTTTACTACCCTACAGCAAACTATCCCTAGAAACTCCTACTTTTTATCTCCCACTTTCCTAATCCAGGAAAAATTAGAGGTTGTCAGGGGAAACCAAAAAGCAGAGAAGAAAATCAGTAACCTTAACAATGTATGTAATTTAAAGTCAAGAGGCTCTGCTCTGAAGTCTGCAACACATGAACTTCTCTAATCTCAAAGCATTGGTAGAATAAAAGCTGCCATTTCATTCTAAATCAGAAATCTTCTTAAACTTATTTGTAAGTTCAGAGCTGTGTTCTAAATGCCATGAATTCTGGAAAACTTACCTGATTGCAGTGTTCTGTGTCAGATCCTGTAACATGGGAACAGGAGAACATACTATTCTAAGGAAAAACGAGACAAGAAGCATCTATTTGTAAAGTGTAATTTTTTAGATAAGTAGAAGTAAGATGTTGCTATGTTTGTTAGGCTTTAAGAAAGAAATCATTAAAACACACCAACAATAACTTTATTATACTCATTTACATCTTTAAAATAGGACTGTGTTTTCTTAGTCTGTAATCTCATCAATATAAAACAATTGTGAGCAAAGAGCTTATCAGAATTTGTAAAGAATACCTTTGGTACAAACCAAAAGGGCTGTGGAGGAACAGATAAAGAGAAAAATAGAACATGTATTTTATAAATGAAGAAAACCAAATATATGGCCTCATTCTCATTAGTAATCAGAGAAATGCAACTCTAAAGCACAACAAAATGCCAAACAGCACCCATCATATTGACAAAAATTAAGGCTGTGATAATTCCAAGGGTTTTGCAAGAACAAAGAGTAACAAGAGCTCTCACAAATGCTGTTGAGATTATAAAATAGTGTAATCACTTTGGAAGGCTACTCAATATTATTTTGAAAAAATAAAGAAACACATACTCATAGCCAGCAAATTTTATTCCTGGATATACACCTTTGAGCAGCTGCTCTCAAACTCTGACCTCAGAACCCTTTTAAACTCTTAAAAAAACTGAGGGCCCAAAGACTTTTTATTTTGGTTTCAGTCTATCAATATTTACCTATCAAAAAAGGAAATGAATTATATTCTAAAATTACTAATTTAAAGATATGAATAATATACCTGTTGCATGTTAAGTTAAATAACATTTTAAATAAAAATTATTTTACAAAGCAAAACAAAAAAATGAGAACATCATTGTTTTACATTTTTGAAAATTTCTTTACTATCTTTTATTTTATTGATTGTTATTACAGTTGTCCCATCCCCCCCTTCATTCCCATCCACCATGCACACCCCCTCCCACCCACATTCCCCCCCTTTAGTTCCTGTCCATGTGTCATAGGATCTTTAGCTTCCACATTTCCCACACTATTCTTGCCCTTCCCCTATTTTCTCTCTACTGTCTATGCTACTTATTCTCTGTACCTTTTCCCCCTCTCTCCTCCTCCCACTCCCCTGTTTCTAATCTTCCATGTGATCTCCATTTCTGTGGTTCTTTTCCTATTCTACTTGTTTGCTTAGTTTGCTTTTGTTTTAGATGTGGTTGTTAATAACTGTGAGTTTGCTGTTTTTTTACTGTTCATATTTTTAATCTTCTTTTTCTTAGATAAGCCCCTTTAACATTTCATATAATAAGGGCTTGGTGATGATGAACTCCTTTTACTTGACCTTATCTGAGAAGCACTTTATCTGTCCTTCCATTCTAAATGATAGCTTTGCTGGATAGAGCAATCTTGCATGTAGGTCCTTCACTTTCATGACTTGGAATATTTCTATCCAGC
>PVKU01006301.1:76397-106593 GCA_004027475.1 Anoura caudifer
GTCTATTTCCTTTGCCAGATTGGGGAAGTTCTCCTTTATTATTTGTTCAAATAACTTTTCCACTTGTTGCTCTTCCTCTTCCTCTTCTGGTACCCCTATAATTCGGACGTTGGGACGTTTAAAGGTATCCTGCAGGTTCCTAAGCCTCTCCTCATTTTGTTGAATTCTTGTTTCTTCATTCTTTTCTGTTTGTTTGTTTTTCTTTCTTTCTTCTGGTCTACTCCATTGATTTGAGTCCCAGTTTTCCTCCCATCACTATTGGTTTCCTGTGCATTTTCCTTCGTTTCACTTAGCGTAGCCTTCAGTTTTTTTTTTTTATCTCATTTGTGACCAAAATCAGCCAATTCTGTGAGCATCCTGATCACCAGTGCTTTGAACTGTGCATCTCACAGGTTGGCTATCTCTTGGTCGCTTAAAAGTATTGGCTCTGGTGGTTTGATTTGTTCTTTTGTTTGAGCCATTTTTGGGGGGAGAGGGCTGATCTTGCCTGTTACGCATGAGGGCTGGAGCCTTAGGTGTTCAGTAGGGCAGGGCATCCCAGTCGCAGAGTTGTGAGGCTGTATGTGGGGGCAGGGTCAGAGAGGGAACAATGGTGCTTACTCCTCTCTTGGATTTCAGTCCTCTCTGTGAGGCTGGGAGTCTCTTCCAGCACCTCAACCCCCACAAGTCTTTTCAAATCAGTGCTTTTAGGCTTTATTTCCTGGCGTTGGGGCCCTGGGTTGCGCAGTCTGTCTTGCTGCCCGTTTTCTCCTGGTTTATCCGCAAGCGAATGTGCGACCGTGGTCAGCCGCCTTGCACACCTTGCTGGGTCTTCTCATTGCCTCCCCACACCCAGGGTCTGCTAACTACCTCCTGAGTGCCTGGGGTATGCCAACCACCACCTGCGTGTCCGGGACCACCAGCCACTGCTTTTTCCTGCCGCTATGCCTCTCCAATGGCCACTGACACTGCCCCTCTTACCGGTCTGGGTGAATCGTTGTCAGACTTCCGCACAACTCAATTTTCTATCTGTTCTGATTCGTTTTTTGTTTCTAAATTTTTGTTGTCCTTAATTTTGATTGTGAGAGGAGGCACAGTGTCTTCACCTACACCTCTATCTTGGCCAGAGGCCTACTATCTATCTTAATAGCTGGATTCTCTTATATCCTTCTGATTCAGTTTCTTAAGATATCATGCTACATTTATACTCTGGAAAACTACACTGCATGCTCAAGAGAGAAAGAGTGACAGTGTTAAATAACACCATAATGTCTTTGTATTATTAAGAAAATAGTTTTGACCTTGTGGCTTTCCTGAAAGGCTTTTAGGGATCCCCTGGGCTCCCTATACAAAGTGACACAGCTATTAATATCAAAAAGTTGGGCTTTGACATCAAGATTTTTTTTAGTCCAACAGGTTTCCTGTTGTTTTGTTTCCTCACCATTACAAGAAAATAAAACATGTAGGCAACAAGGTAAAAATGTTAACTAAACTTAGTCCCAGTTACCCCAATTATACATAAATGAATACTTACTGATCTGGAAGAATGGCTTCTTCATCCAAAGAAAACTTTCCTTGAATCCCATGACATAGTTCAGGTGGTAAATCCACTGGCTGTGAATAAATGCATTCCTGATTTTATACCCCAAAAGAATGGAAGGCAGAGACTCAAACACATACTTGTACACCAAAATCATAGTAGCATTATTCTTAACAACCAAAAGATGGAAACAACTCAAGTTCCTATCACCAGATGAATGGATGAACAAAATATGGTATATATGGTACATATAACGGATATTATTCAGCCACAAAAGGTTAAGTAAAATTCTTGCCTCATGCTACAACTTGCATTAACCTTGAAAACATATTAAATGTTTTCAGACACACATTTATGTGAGGTATCAAGAACAGGTAAATTCATAGAGACAGAAAGTAAAAGAGGTTCAGAGGGTGGGAAGTGAAGAATGAGGAGGTACTGTTTATTAATATTGTTTAGTGGGTACAGAGTTTCTGATTGGAAAAATGAAAAGGTTTTGGAAATGGATACTGGTGATGGTTGCACAGTATTGTGTATGGTCTTAATGCCACCAAAGTATAAACTTAAAATTGGTTAAAGCAGTAAATTTTTTTATTTCATCAAAATCTTAAAAACGTATTCCTGATTAATTAACTAAATAAATACAGTCTAAAAACACTTCATGACTGAAAAAGAGACCATACCTCTATGGAGCCTGTCTGGTATAGCTCTACAATGAAGTCATAGAGTGGGTGATATTTCCCAACAAATAAGACATCACTTCCAAGACTGTTTCTTTTAGCTATGGGGAAAGTAAGAAAAGAATAAAGAACAAACAATTACATCTGCAAGAGTGATACTTATGAGAATGAAGTAAGAATTATCTAAATTTTAAAAACAAATTATAAGTTTACAAAAAATATTTAAAAGCAATAAGACCTGCAAATGTGGTCTCTATAGAAATAAAATTCTGACCAAGTTTCAAAGATCAATGATTATCAGAAAAATTATCACTAAAAAATATCTGAATATAACATTGTAAGATAAGGGACGAAATTTTCGTATTTATACAGAACTCAATTTCTTACTCTAAGAAATGAACATTATGAAACACAAATTCTATTTCCTCAGGGAATCTAACAACATCATCTAACAACAAAAGTTATTCTAAGGATGGTTGCTAGACAAATTATTCCTACAGGTTTATTATACTGGTATTGAATAAATTTTCCAGTAGAACTCAGCTTTGTAGTTTCCCTATACTTTGAACTGTCAGTAGCATGACAAAATACCACTTTTTGTGCATAATAACATTTCAAAGTTAGCATTCTTGAGGGCAAATGCTTTTGTTTCAAACCTACCTGTCAAGCAAAGTTTTTGTTACTTAGGGGAGATGATGGGGAAAAGGGAGAGGGAGGAAATTAATAATACCTCCCTAACACACAAAAATCCTTTTGTGAGTGCATGTCATATAAGAATCAAAAAGTTAAAGGATATTCTTAAAGTAGTGCTTCTTATAAATTTAACAAACATCATAACTTAAAACTTTTTATTTACTTACTATTTAATTTATGGATAAGTTTTAAGAAGCAAAGTTAGCTTTTGTTATAAAGAGGTAAAATTAATGGTTTATGTCCCGTTTGAGAAATCTGACAAATGAAACAAGAGGGCTGAATTTTACAAGAAAATATAAAGTCTGTATTACACAGACTAACTATTGACCAAGTGGAACTGTAATTCTTACTCTCTTCTGAAGTGAGGTCTGGGTATACCTCTTCTAGGGCAGCTCGCAGCCTTCGCTCATCCACAAATGGCAACAGAGCAACACCTGGGGAAACAAATGCACACCACCCACCCTAGTTATTAGGATCATCTAAATTCCAACTTATCATCAGTTTACCAATAAACATTTCTAGTAGAGTATCCCTCCTTATAGCAAAACATTTTGAAACTAACTCTACTTAGACAAAATTAAGGTGTAAATATATTCCACATGGTGTTAAAAGCAAAGATTCTTTATATCTTCCATCCTTAAAATGGCTCATGTAGAAAACCATGTTTGTTGAATGTTAACTTTGATGATAAAATTTTTGAATTAAATGAACAAGCGGCCACCTGGACATCAGTCTATGTTCTGGCCTTACTTATGAGGATGCTCTTGGTCAAGCCAGCTAATCTCCCAATGGCTTGAGGTTATCCTTTCATCTTTCTAGGACCTGGTTTCTTCTTTTGTAGAAACAGATCATACAGTGCCTTGGCTGGATGGCTCAGTTGGTTGGAGCACTGTCCTGCACACCAAAAGATTGTCAGTTCGATTTCCAGTTGGGGTATACTGGAGCAACGGATCGATGCCTCTCTCTCTCACCAACCACCCCCTACCATCCTCAAAAAAAAAAAAAAATCATACAACTAAAATACACAGAAGGTCTTTTCAGCTAGAATATTTGAAATGTCTCTTCTAACTCTAAAACTGTATAGTATCCTGTTTACATTTTAAAACCTAATAGTTTATATACAAAACATTTTAAGAGGCTTGCTTAAATAACTAGGGGGCAAGGTGGGGGACAGTGTAGAACAGATGTTCATTTCCAGGCTTGTCCTCTAAAGTGTGCCAGAATTAAGGTCATTGTTTTACTTGAACATACATGCGTAATTTTCAAAGAGCACACTAGTAAGAACAGTACCTATTACTAGAAAAATATACAACGTTATTGAAGTTATATGTGTTCTGCTAAAGTATAAATAGTATTTTGGCTAAATAAAAATTTTAAGATAAATAGTAAAGAAAAATGCTACATAGAGCTAGATAATTTAGCTGTATTTTGAAACTACTGTCACTCAAAACTGCTGTATTTGTTACTATTGCCTTTAAAATGATGATAAATGAAAGATTTCTAAGTTGTCAGTAATTATTTAGCTACCATATTTTCAAGGTTAGAAAACATGTTCAATTTTACCACCTAGAATATTTTTTAAAGTTAAAAAGAAATAAGTTTTAATGTGAATTTTGAAGGGTCTAAAAATGTGATCTCAAGGATATAAACACCAATCATCTGAGTCAGGCTATTTCAGTTATTGGCAAACACATGGAAAAAAAAAAACCCTAGGGAGTTGTTCAAGTTTTATTTAATCATACACTTAAGAAAATTTGTATCATGAAAAACTATTACATTATCCATCTTTCCTTTACTACCTACAAGATATAGGACCTAAACAAATTATCAGACTTTCCTACAATATCAACACTAGAAGCTAACTCAAAACAGTAAGCAACTTGCAGTGCTAACGACAGCAATAATGTTACTATGTTACTAAATAAGAAATCAGCCCTACTGGCCAGGATAGGAAGAAATACCTTATACCCAGACGTGAAAATGATAGTGACTGATAGGGAGCTAACAGTACAAATGACAATAGCAGCCACTTTTTGTCTTAGCAATTATTTTCTACGTTACATGCATTAGCTCATTTAACCCTCTCAACAGCCCAAGTAAGGTAAACACAGTGGTCAGAGTCTATGGGTTCAGATCTTTGTTCTGCCATTGTTTGGTCAAATTACTTAAATTCTCTGTTCACATATAAAACAACCCAGTATTCAAAATGACTATGCAATATTCCTCATAGACATACTAAGCAAATATTATAAAAATGCATTTCTTTACATATAATGTTGCTAAGTACACATGTTCAATAAATGTTGAAAAAGTACCCCAATACATTTAATTTACCTTTTTAAGATGTACTCAACTTAGGCAAGAATTACTTTTAATAAGTTTTAAAGATACATATGGAGAAATAACTGTATCTCCTAATAGCACTAAATTTTACCCCAAGAAAGGTGCATTCTTGCTACTGTCAATAAATTAAAATATTTAAATAAGCTATTATATGAAATATAAAACCATTAAAGGTCTGAGTTTAAAACCATCCTAAAAGTCATTTGGAATCTTAAGGGACCCCAAGTAGCCAAAACAATCTTGGAAAAGAAAAATAAAGTGGGAGGACTTGCACCTCCTGATTCAAAATTTATTGCTATAGTAATTAATTAGTATGATACTGGCTAATGGACTAATTAAAATAGTATGGTACAGGCATAAGAACAGACATATTGATCAACATAAACAAAGGGCCCAGAAATAAACCATCACTATATACAGTCACATGAATTTCAATGAGGGGGCCAAGACCATTCAATGGGGTAAAGGCAATCATTTCAATAAATGGTACTGGGAAATTGGATGAAAAAGAATAAAGTTAAAGCCTTACCTTACACCATATGTAAAAATCAATTCAAAATGAATCAAAGACCTAAATGTAAGAACTAGAACTAAAAACCCTTAGAAGGAAATGTAGGAGGAAGCTTCATGACATTAAATTTAGCAATAATTTCTTGAATATTATACCAAAAGCAGAGGCAACAACAAGAGGTCCAATAAAAACTGAACTTCATTAACATTAAAAACTTTTATGCATCAAAGAATACTACCAACAGACTGACAAGACAACTCACAGAATACGAGAAAATATATGCATGTCATGTAAGAGACTAGTGTCCAGAATACATAAAGTAGCCCTACTATACAACAACACACACCCAATGCAAAAATAAGCAAAGAACTTGAATAAACATCTTTCCAAAGAAGATATAGAAAAAGATAATAAGTACATGAAAAAAAATGCTCACTGTCAATTACCATTAAGGAAATAAATGTCAAAAGCAGTGAGATACCACTTCTTACCCATTAGAATGGTTATTATCAAAAAAACAGAAACTAACAAATATTGGCGAGGATGTGAAAAAATTGTAACTATTATGATTGCCTTACTTTTCCTCCCAAGGATTTATATTATAATACAGTGATATAATCAGCAAATCACCTGCATACTTACATTTTTATTTAATGAACCTATGCAAATGCTAATTTAAAACATAAAAATATGTATGTGTATTTTTACTTACCACCTTCCCTTCTACTATCCCTCCTCTTTCATCACAAAGCACGTTCAAAAGCCACCTAACACCCAATCCATTTGCATATAACAAAATATGACCACAGAGCACAAAACTTAACCCCATTCAATGGGTTACATTTCCCATTATCATTCCATTAAAGCAAATGAAATTTCTGTTATTATACAAACCAGAAGTCAACCCTAAAAATCTCAAAAAATAGTGACTTTCAATTATAAATGATTACTTAGCTCCTTTTGTCCCATAACTCTCTTTTTGAGTCATTTTATTGGTCATCCGTATCACAGGGAATAATTAAGGAAAAACAGAAAATATGATTTTACCATAGTTTCTGTTAGGCATTATCCCAGAATTACTTAGGCATTATCTTGCCTAAGTTGAGTACATCCCAGAAAAATATGAGGGGGGATCCAAAAAAAACTTGGAAAGAATAAAAACTTGTGTATTTATTCTTTCATGTTTAAACTTTAGTCATCTTCAAAGTACTCTCCATTTAATGCAATATACCTATTGAGATTTTTTTTTTCACTGCTCAAACAGTTTTTGGACTCATCAATTTTGATGCCTTTTTGCTTCTACTGTTTTTTGTTTCATCTCTTCCACATCAGCAAAATGTTTCTACTTTGAGGACTTTTTTATGGGGAAACAAAAACAGTCCCTTGGGGCAAGATCAGGTGAAAAGGAAGGGTGGGGCATGGGGTTAATGCCATTTTTGGTCAAAAACTGAACTATTAGTAAGGTGTGGGCAGGTGAGCTCCTAAATCACCCATCATGAAATGGGCGAACATGCTGAGTCTTGAAAAAATTTCACTGAAGCTGAATGAAGCCTCTTACACCACCACCAGTTGGTACAATGGTACAGATGGGTTCCTAGAACACTCACCTAGCTGGGGAAGCATGTACTACAAAGGGCCTGCCCTCCAGAAGATAATTATGGTTTTTTTGGGGGGGTCTTCCCTCATATATGGTAGAAGAAATGGTTAAAATGATTTTGCTGAAAGGGGCACTGGTGTGGTACAATATTTAGCTTACTGTGTGAGAGACTCTTTATTGTGTTTTACACTCAGTCATCATCATACATTGTTGAGTGGTAAATAGCATCTTGAATTTAGTACTAATTTTATATTGTCATTCTTACAAAATCTGTGAACAGAAGGTATGAGAAAATAATAGTAATACATTTTAAGTAATGATTAATGTCAAGTATTTAAACTAAGTTTCTAATATATTTTTCAAAAGTTTTCATAGAGTACAAGTCAATTTTCACAGATACACTTTCTCAGAAACCTATCAACAAGGTGTCAATGAGCTGCTAACTGGAATAAGCAAGGTCCAAGTCTCATAATTTAATCAAAGGACACAAAAGATATGATGATTAATCTATTTCAACTCACTTTACTGTTTATCAGAATGTTACTATTATAATTACTATTAATCATTGCTAATCCTAGTCTAAATAAAAAATATTGTTTTAACTTATAATTCTTAAAATACTTATTTTATAAAAATTCTTTCATCCCATAAGTCATGTTTGCTCAGTTTTACCAACAAGTTAAAATTACTTTATCTTAAAGAAATAATGTCTAAATTTTACCTTGCCATGCATATTTCTTCCCATTCAAATCAATAGCAAAATCTTCAGGGTAGAAGTCAATTATACTAGAATCCTATATCAGGGAGAAAAGTAGAGATTCAAAACAAAAGTTACATGTTCTGTTACAAAGAATTTGATAAAACTTTCATTTCAGTTATCAAGCCTGCTGAGACACTGAGGTTTCATTCCTTCTAAAAACTGTTAAGATATCAGGTCATTAATCCCAGATCTAGTAAAACAAAATAAAACAAACAAACAAACAAAAAAATTTTATTTTAAATGATGGGGAAAAAATCATTATTATAGAATTTAGAGTTGACAACTGTGGACCCAAGATAGTGAGCTAGTTTACTGACTAATAATTCCTACTTCCTGGCTTGGTCTCACTCTTTCTAGCTAGCACACAAAACAAGCTCAGAGTGATTTCAGATAGGTCAGTATTCAGAGCTCTTGTACCCACCACACAGGGCTGGAACAAGTAAACACAAGCTGAGATCAAAACAACTTGTCGTAGGATTTCTCCAAAACACAAATCAATTTTATTTACGGGGTGGGGTACTGATGACAAGAAATGCATAGGGAAAAAGTAGTGAAAAATATACAGTAGAACTCAAATACTTTTTTGTTTCTTTACTTCAATGTTTCAACAGAGATGCAAAAGCAACTGTGATTAATGTTAGTAAAACGTATGAATAAAACCCAGTTACCAACACACTCCAAATACTAAGACTCACTGGATCACTCATGAGCTTCCGCCATGATGGAGGTAGAAAGTTACCACTTGCAGCTGGAAAAACTCCCATAAGTTGTTCCAGTGGTTTAAACTTCAAGGAAGAAAAAAGTTTAAGATAAGTTTAAGGTAAGACACACAATTTCTATCTAAGTGAAAATTCTATGAAATTAAATGGCTCTAAATAATCAAACTTACCGGTTTAGTGCCCTTCTCAAAATCAGAAGACATGTCTGCAATACCTTCAAAGTCTGAAGCAAATGGTGCATAATGGAATGGATAATACCACTTCCAAGAAGCACAACCCTACAATCGTTAAAAACAACAACAAAAATCTGTTAATAATAGTCACAGCATAAAAACAAATAATAGACTATTAATTAACCTACAATATTCCATTGATAAAACACAACTTCTACTATATATTCGATATATTAATTTTTTCCACAAGTACTAAATGTTTTGATTAAATCTGAAGCTTCTGCAAAGCATCTTTAATAATCAACAGCAAATTTTACATTTACAGACATAATTTGGTTAAGATTATTATCCTTAAAATGTGTTTCATGACATTTTTCTACAACTCTATAGCTGCCATTATCAAATATAATGAAAAGCAGCCACTGCAACTGACACTAAATTTATACAGATGAGTAAGGGGCATCACTGAAACAAGATTGAGAGGAAAACAGCCAAAAGTTTCATTTTGCAATTCCCTATTATATTTTCATAGGACAACTTTCTATTTACTATAAAAATATTTAAGTAAACCATTCAAAAAGAAAGCAAAAGCAAGTTATAGTCATAGAAAAGAGGAGCCTTCCTGATATGTGTTTTGATTCTGTGCCTAGGGAATTAAAATCTTAAAGGTAGGAATAAAATAAGAAATTAGAATATTTTATAACCAATACTGGGTTACTGTTTAGTGCATTAAATGAATTTCTCCTTACCAAGAAACTTCATCTATTCCCAGGTCACACCAAACCTAACTTGGTTCGCTTTCCATACCAGGTATCATTTAACAATGTTATATTCTATATATGTTTACCTAATCTCTCACCAGTCTGACATCTCAATTATTGAAGGCTTTAAGTCAGAAATTACTCTAGTTAGAATGTACTTCATGGAATATCAATACATTACATGGAGGAAAAGATAACATTCAAATTCCTTTCAAACTGTTACAAGCATTTTCCAGATTATTAAAAAATGCCAATTTTAATCATATTAAAGACAAAGTATACTGAACCACTGAATTTAATGATGAAATTCTTTAACGCAACAAAAATTAGCTTTGTTTATACATTAACATTTAAGGAGCTTTACAAACAAGTATTATTTAAGGTAATGAACTTCTAAATTAAGAAACTTATAAAAAGGAGGTAGTCTGGGTTTAATTTCAGAACATAGCTCATTAACACTCATTATTATAGAAATCGCTATCTTCCTAAAATTAGCTGGAGATTTAGAGGAAAATAATTCTTTTTATACCTGGTAATAATATCGAAGAACCCAGCAGAGTCCTTCAACGTAAGATTGTACAACTTTACGACGAAATTTTTCATCAGCTGCATCAACATCAAATTTGTTCTTGTAGTACCGCTGCTTCCAACCAGCTTCCCATAGCCTAAAAACCAGTCAAAGCTAGTTCATGTAGAATAAATTTTCAGTTAACTATCTACCAATTTATCACCTAAATCAACTTACGTTTAGCATCCGGGTAAAATGTAAATGAGTTAAACAGTAATGCCAACACAGTTTCATTTAGTTATTTCTAAAAAGTCCACTTTAACAGGATTTATTATTAACTTAAACATCAAAAATCACAACATGAACTAGTAAGGCCATTATAAAACTATATTTAAAAAATAACCATTTTTAAGCTACTTTAATAACACTTGTTTGCTCAAATTTTCGTACTATTTTACGTTTTTTTTTTTAATTTTTAAAATGTAGTTATTTATTTATTTATAGAGAAGGAATAGGAGAGAGAAAGAGAGGGAGAGAAACATCAATGTGTGGTTGCCCCTTGCGTGCTCCCTACTGGGGACCTGGCCTGCAACCCAGGCATGTGCCCTAAACTGGGAATCGAACCAGTGACCCTTTGGTTTGTAGGTTGGCATTCAATCCACCAAACCATACTAGCCAGAGCTCTTTTACATGTTTTCAATTGTGGAACAATCCTAAAACTACACTTTAAGATTCAAATACTGAGGATATTTGATATTGGTCACATTCCTCAGTTTGTTAAAACATATAGAAAAGGCCAAACTGCTTTTTAAAAAAATAATTTGCACAATTAATTTTTTAAAAGGTAAAACATGGTTTATAAGAAAATAATCTGAGAACCAAGCAGACATTATGTGTATATCTATTCTACTCTTGGGCCCCCTTATCCCTATTTGAGATAAGAGTTGCTGTTGGCTTAAGGTATGTATGTATGTCCTGCTAAACTGAGAAGTCAATCAATTCACTAAATTATCACTAATCACCAAAAATACAATGTGAAGAAACCCATTTTCACCCAAAGTATGTTTTTTTAAGTACTCATTTCTCATTCTCAAAAACATTTAAACATTTTATTGAAGGAAGAAAAAAAGGCAAAGATCACCTTAAAATAAAAAGATAAAACACCAGGACAGATCAAGAACATCAAGATGATTCCTCATTAAAGGGCTATTTTCTACCATGAACCAAATCTTACAAATTAATGGCAGTCATGTTTCAGAATATACCATATCAATTTTAATTTCTTTTCCTGTCACACACACAGGATTCACAGAACATCAAGTAGGAGAAATATCTACTATCCATAATAGGCATGAGCACTATTTTACAGATAATATCAGTAAAATATATGCTTAAAAACCTCAAATATTTTTTTGATACAAGCATTTCTACCTTTACTGTCTTCAGGAATAGGATTAAACAATAACGTACTAAATAAATCAAGTTAACTATTAAGCTAGTATTCACTGATATAAAGGCTACACAGTAAAACAAAAAGCACTCTAAGAAGGAAGTCCAGAATTATAAAATCAAAGAATAAAAGCTCAGATCAAGTAATTGTTCAATCACAAGCCACCACAGAACTCAGAATCTCACATTAAAGAACATTTAGGAAAATGCAGTACCACACATGACAGTTGTGAGGTTTCTAATCATAAATACAAACACACCAACCATGTCGTATAAAAGCAGCATGAGCTGTGGACTGTTATTATTTGTTTAACTCTGATATCATTTCGCTGAATTCATAATGAGTTACAATTATTGTTATTGTTGGTCTTTTGTATTTGGAGCCCAGACTTCAAACCTAGATTTAATTACACAAGAGGCTGTTATATATACTATTGTGATATAAAGACCAAAAACCTTCTGAATAAATTCAATAATCGAAGTTTTCTGTTTTAAATATTCAGCTAAAGGAAACTTCTCTCCCTGAAATATAATTGTGCATACTCAAGTTTGTGGTTTTCAAAATATACATATTTATCTCTTAACCAAATGTCTTTTGCAATTTCATTTTGAGGAATAACCTTTTCAAATTAGATGATTAAAACAAACTATATTAAGTATCCAAGTCTAACTGAACTTTCTGGGTTAAGCAACTTGAAATTTAATCTCAAAACTGTATCTTGATCAAAAACACCTCATGTCTAGCTGATCTAGTGCCTGGTCTCAGAGGAAAAACTGGTTTTGGAGGATGAAAACCTGCATGCATACTAATATAGACACTTAAGTTTAACAGCTATAGTTTACACATGTCGCTGGAATTTACTGCCTATTCTAACCCTCCACATTAATTACTGCTAGACAAAAAGATCACTGGGAAGCATCTGAAGGCACTACTGCTCTAAGCTAAATAGCATTAGACCGCACCTATTTCATCAATTTGCTAACAAAATGCTATGAAAAAATGGCTTTACCTGACATTATCCTCTGGCTCAGGTTCGCTGTCACTGTCATCTGCTTTTCGCTTAATTCCTCCTAACGGAGACGGGGAACCATCAGAAGTGAAACTTGTATTAGGAGATACTGAAGGACTCTGCAGATAATTGCAACATTACAAAGGAGGGATTTAATTATTCATTTCACATAAGAAGTTACATCAAACTTCTATTACCACCATGTTTCACGATACCACATTATTTTAAAAGCTGTCAAACAGATATGGTAAATATATTTAGAAAATATAAAGACTGGTCTTGGCCTACTCCACCTCCCCACAAGCAAGTAATATAGTACCAAGCTTCTTAGGCTTACACTAAAAAACAACAACAACAAAAGAACATTTTAAGGATAAAACTGCTACAAATGAAAAAAAGAAAAATTTAATTTTACCCATTTAAAATTATAAAACTTAAGTATTTTTTCCTTTGGTAGTTCCCTCATGTCACAAATTCATGATCACTTTGAATCAATTACATAACAAAATTATAATTGAAAAAAATGTATGTATATAAATTAATAATATATAAAGACTACATTAAAAATTCAATATTGGTGAGAACAAAGTTAAATGCTAAGTGTTCAACCTAGCACAACCACTCTGAAAAGCAACTGTTGAGACTCTGCAAGATAGCTGTTAAATTATTTTATATATATAGTTTTAAAATTCAATGTGCAAATAAAAATCAATTATCTTAGAAAAATGCAGATTTTATTATTTCAGACTTAGATGCCACTCTAAAGTATTATTTTAAAGTGAATTATTAGTACTGGCCCTGGCTGCATGGCTCAGTTAGAGTGCCATCCTGATACACTAAGATTGCGCGTTTGATCCGTGGTCAGGGCAAATAAAAGCATGAACCAGTGAATGCATATATAAGTGGAACAACAAATCCAGATCTCTCTTCTCACCTCCCTCTTCCTCACCCTCTAAAAATTAACAAAAAATAATTTAAAAAAACAATGTATTATCAGTATTATCTTCCCACTGTACCTAACTCAATGAACATAGTGGCACCCTAAAGCATTTTAATATTTAATATAAAAATTACAACCTAATGAAACCTTAGTTTTATGTTAAATGAACAAAACCATAGGCAGAAAAGGTTTTCATGGTACAAGTTCCTTCTGTTATTCACAGTATATTACATATTTTGAGAAAAATTAAATTATTTTTAAGTTGAGAGCTAAGAAAGCTCCTTTAGTACTATAACTAAAACCTTAGCATAAAGGTAGTCCACACCATAAGCCAGGAAGTTACAACAAGCAAAATTATATTTCATAGAGCTCATGACACTTCCCCTTTTAAAATGTGCAGTATCAGTTTATCATGATACTATATGGCCAATACTGTCAAAAAATTAACATTAATAAAAATAAATCCACGAAGGAACTGTTGTACTTGGAAAATCAGATAGGTATTTTTACATAAACAGATCTGAGTTTGAAACAGCAGGTCTAATTTTTACTGACTGTATGACCCTGCACATTTTATTTAACCTGTGTCAGCCTCTGCTTCAAATGGAGATACATGATAATGTTCTATCTCTTTACAGGTTATTGCAAGGATTAAATAAAATAACATGTGTGAAAGATTAATAACATATTGCCAGCCAGGCACAAGGTAGTTAACTATTCAGTAAGTTATGATCATTAAAAAAAAAATTGGTTTTAGACTTCCAGCCAAGATGGAGACATCGGTAGACACACTGTACCTCCTCCCACAACCAAAAGGACAACAATTTAAAAACAAAAAACAACCAGAACTGCCAGAAAAAATCCAACTGTAAAACCAAGGAGTTAAAGAAGAAACATTCATCCAGACTCATGGCAAGGTGGTAGCTGGCCGGCCGGCAAGGCAGCAGTTAGTGGCACCAGTGGTCCTACATTCGAGCACAGATACACCGGGAGCAACTCCTGGGAAGTGACACAGATGGCACAACCCAGGGTCCCAGCGCAAAGAAGTAAAGCCTCAATCCACTGATTGAAAACAATTGTGGGGATTGAGGCTGCAGTGGGAGAAACTCCCAGCCCCCCAAGAGAGTTCCTGGAGAGACCCACAGGGTCCTAAAACATACACAAACCCACCCACCGGAAATCAGCACCAAAAGGACCCACTTCGCTTACGGGTAGCAGGAGAACTGACTGAAAGCCAGCAGAGAGCACAGCAACCTCCACTGTTCCCTCTCAGACCCCTCAACCTCATACAGCTTCCCAAGGCTGCCACCAGGGATACCCCACCCTGGTGAACACATAAGGCTCCGCCCCTTGTAGGCAGCAGGCGCCAAGGGGAAAAAAATGGCCCAAATGAAAGAACAGATCAGAGCTCCAGAAATAATACAACCAGGTGACAAAGAGATAGCCAACCTATCAGATACACAGTTCAAAACACATAATCAGGATGCTCATACAACTGGTTGAATTTGGTCGCAAAGTAGATGAAAAAACGAAGGATGCACTAAATGAAATAAAGGAAAATGTACAGGGAACCAATAGTGACGGGAACGAAACTAGGACTCAAATCAACAATGTGGAACAGAAAGAGGAAAGAAACATTCAACCAGAAAAGAATGAAGAAACAAGAATTCAACAAAATGAGGAGAACCTTAAAACTTAAGGACATCTTTAAATGTTCCAACATCTGGATTATAGGGGTATCAGAAGGAGAGGAGAAAGAGCAACAAATTGAAAACTTATTTGAAAAAATAGTGAAGGAGAACTTCCCCAATCTGGCAAAGGAAATAGACTTCCAGGAATTCCAGGAAGCTCAGAGAGTCCCAAAGAAGTTGAACGCAAGGAGGAACACACCAAGGCACATCATCATTATATTAGCCAAGATTAAAATGAAGGAGAGAATTCTAGAAGCAGCAAGGGATGAGGGCACAGTCACCTACAAAGGAGTTCCCATCAGACTGTCAGATGATTTCTCAAAAGAGACCTTCCAGGCAAGAAGGGGCTGGAAAGAAGTATTCCAAGTCATGAAAGTCAAGAACCTACATCCAAGATTGCTCTATCCAGCAAAGCTTTCATTTAGAATGGAAGGGAAGATAAAGCGCTTCTCAGATAAAGTCAAGTTAAAGGAGTTCAACATCACCAAGCCCTTATTATATGAAATGTTAAAGGGATTTATCTAAGAAAAATAAGATAAAAAATACTAACAGTAAAATGACAGCAAACGCACAGCTATTAACAACCACACCAAAAACAAAAGCAAACTAAGCAAACAAGTAGAACAAGAACAGAATCACAGAAATGGAGATCACGTGGAGGGTTATCAGCAGGGGAATGGAGGGGAGGAAGGGGGAAAAGATAGAGAGAATAAGTAGCATAAATGGAAGGTAGAAAATAGATAGGGGGAGGTTGAGAATAGTATATGAAGGAGAAGATGGTGGCAAGGTAGGAAGGAGCACATTCCACTTCCCCCTTCACATGGGAGAAAAACTTGGCCGATTTACGTTGGAGAAGAGCAAACAGCCATCAGAAACACAGCATATTTGAAAACAGGAGATTGAAAATTGTAGTGCACATTGAAAAACCAGATGGTAAGGAGAGTACTTCAGAACCATAAGAGCCCAAGGGGCAGCGTGGACACCAGGGTGGGGACTGAGGCCCTAGGCCAGCGCTCGCCTGGCTCGCCACAAGATTAGGTTGGGAGCTAGGTCAACCGCTCCCTCTACATCCAAACAAGGTTTTAGCTGCACCGGAATAAACCCAGATGCTTGAAATCTCACAGAGAGGAGTTAGGGTCTGAGTGACAGACAAGCTGGGGGTGTGAACACCCATGCATAGTCTGGGGAGGACTGCAGGCCGGAGCTCGCCCCACTATCGGCGTCCCGTGCGATCGGTATGGCTGCAAGCCTGAGCTCTCGGGATTGTCTGCTCCGAGCGCCCGCGGGACTGCTGCACGTCTGTGCTTGCAGGACTCCGAGCCTGCCATCAGGGATGATTGTGCGAGGACTGGCACCCATGTGTGACCACAGGTAGCTGGGAGATCACAGGCACCCGCGTGCAACTGGAATAGGCACACGCTTCCTCAGAACCTACGCCTGAGGCCCTGGGCAGATGCCCAGGGCTAGCTCTGAGGACAGCAGCACAAAGATAACTTAGTGCTGAACAGGGAGAAAAGCAATACTGTCACCCCTCGGCCACGGCAGCCAGCAAGAACAGAAACACCAACTTGGCAAGACTGAAAACAGCAAGAGTTGTTGTTTTTTTTAATTCAATTTGTTTTCTATTACTTTTTCATTATTTTTATCTTTTTTACCCCTCAATGCCCTTTGCTTCCCGTTACTTCTTTCCTGTTTTATTCCTTCTTCCTTTCTTTCCAATTTTATCTCTTCTTCTTTCCTTTTTTCTCTTTTTTCTTTCTTTTCTTTCCATTTTTCTCCCTCTTTTCTTTTTAAATGCCCACGACTGAGACAAAAACAAAACAAAACAACCCCCCCCCCCCAGGAACTGTGAAAAAACCAGAGTTGATCCCAAGGAGGGGGCATTTCAACAAACAAGACAGTGGAAGCTGTGAACACCAGGATACCTGAAGGAGACAGCACCACTGAATCTCACAGGTATTCCAGTACAGTTCACACCATAAACCCAGGGAACCAGAAAAGATCAATTTAAGAAGCTGAGGCTAACAAGAAGAGCCTCAAAAACAATGGGAAGACAAAGAAATAATCCCCATATGAAAGGAAAGGAGGAAGCCCCAGAAAGAATGCTAAATGAAACAGACGCAACTCAACTATCAGATTTTGAGTTCAAAACAATGGTTGTTAGAAAGCTCCATGAGCTCTCAATGAGCTACCAGAAGCTACAGGGAAGCTACGATGAACTCACTGCAAACTATATCAACATGAAAAAGGAAATAGAAATTATCAACAAGGCCAAGAGGAAATGAAGAGTACAATTTCTGAACTGAAGAACACAGTGGAAGGAATGAAAAGCAGAACTGACGAAGCAGAAGATCAAATCACTGAGTTGGAGGACCAAGTAGAAAAAAACACCCAGAAAGAGCAAGAAAAGGAAAAGATGCTCAGAAAAATGAAGAGGGATTAAAAGAACTGCAAGACAATATCCAAGGTAATAATATCCATATAATGGGGACACCAGAAGGAGAAGACGAGGAGCAAGGGATAGAAAACCTATTTGAAAAAGTAATGATGGAAAACTTCCATAATTAGACGAAAAGTCACACAAATCCAGGAAACACAGAGAGTCCAAATCAAGAGGAACCCAAAGAGGCCCACTTCAAGACACATCATATTTAAAATGCCAAAATACCATGACTAAGAGAGAATCTTAAAGGCAGCAAGGGAGAAAAAGGAAGTAACATACAAGGGAGCCCCGATAAGGCTAGCAGCTGACTTCTCAATGGAAACGCTCCAAGCCAGAAGAGAATGGCAAGAAACATTCCAAGTAATGAGAACCAAAGGCCTGCAACCAAGACTACATTACCCAGCAAGACTTTCAATCAAGATGGCCAAATAAAGAGCTTCCCAGACAAAAGAAGTCTAAAAGAATACACCTCTACCAAACCAGTTATGCAAGAAATGCTGAACGGACTGTTTTAAGGAAAAAAAGGAAAAGGGAGAGAGAGAGAGAGAGAGAGAGAGAGAGAGAGAGAGGAACACAGGTACGAAAATGGCAATGAATCAGGACTTATCAATAATAACCTTAAATGTAAATGGATTAAATGCTCCAATCAAAAGGCATAGAATAGCTGAATGAATAAGAAAGCATGACCCACACATATGCTGCCTACAAGAGACCCACCTCGGAACAAAAGACCTGCACAGACTCAAAGTGAAGGGCTGGAAGCAAATATTCCAAGGAAATGGACAGGAAAAAAAAAGCCAGAGTAGCAATACTCATATCAGACAAAATAGACTTCAAAAGAAGGGCCATAAAGAGAGACCCAGAAGGTCACTTTGTAATACTCAAGGGAAGAATCCACAAAGAAGACATGAACATTGTAAATATACGTCCACCCAACATAGGAGAACCTAAATACATCAAGAAAATCTTAGAGGACTTCAAGAAAGATATTGACAGCAATGCAATTATACTAGGGGATTTTAATACCCCACTGTCAAAATTGGGCGGATCTTCCAAACAAAATATCAACAAAGATATTGTGGCACTGAACAACATTCTGGATCAAATGGACTTAACTGATATATAGAGAGCCCTTCATCCCAAAGAAACTAAATACACATTCTTTTCAAATGCACATGGAACATTTGCAATGATAGACCACATGATAGGACACAAAACAAGCCTCAACAAATTCAAGAAAACTGAAATCATAGCAAGCACTTTCTACGACCACAAGGGACTGAAACTAGAAATCAACCCCAAGGGGAAAAACCCAAAATCCACAAAATCATGGAGATTGAATAGCAAGTTATTAAACAATCAGTGGGTCAAGAATAAAATTAGGGAAGAAATAAAAAAATTTCTGAAAACAAATGAAAATGAACTCACAACGACCCAAAACTTATGGGACACAGCAAAGGCAGTCCTCAGAGGAAAGTTCATAGCGATACAGGCCTACCTAAAAAGGACAGAAACATTTCAAACAAACAACTTAACCCTACACCTACAACAACTTAAGGAACAACAACAAAGACAGCCCAGAGAAAGTAGAAGGAAGGAAATGACCAAGATCAGAGCAGAATTAAATGACATAGAGACTAAAACCACAATTCTAAGGATCAATGAATCCAGGAGCTGCTTCTTTGAAAAGATAAACAAAATTATCAAGCCTTTAAGCAGGCTCATCAAGAAAAAAAAGAAAGAGGACCCAAATTAACACAATCAGAAATGAAAGAGGAGAGATTACAACTGACACCACAGAAATACAAAGGATTGTAAGAAATTACTGTGAAGAAATCTGAAAACCTAGGTGAAATGGACAAGTTTCTCGAAAAAAATAATCTCCCAAAATTCAGTGAAGAAGCAGAAAGCCTGAACAGACCAATAACAACAGATGAAATAGAAGCAGTAATCAAAAATCTCCGAACACACAAAAGCCCTGGTCCAGATGGTTTCACAGGAGAATTTTACAAAGCATTTAAGGAAGAGCTAACCCCTATCATTCATAGACTATTCAAAAAAATCCAAGAAGATGGAAGACTCCCAATTTCTTTTTATGAAGCCAGCATCATCCTAATCTCAAAACCAGATAAAGATACTACAAAGAAAGAAAACTTCAGGAAAATATCAATGATGAACATAGAGGATAACATTCTCAACAAAATATTGGCAAACCGCATCCAACAATACATTAAAAAGATCATACATCTTGACCAAGTGGGATTCAACCCAGGGATGCAAGGATGGTTCAACATTCGCAAATCAGTAAATGTAATACATCAAATAAACAAAAGCAAAGACAAAAATCGCATGATCATATCAATAGACACGGAAAAAGCATTTGATAAGGTACAGCTCCCATTTATGATATAAACGCTCAGCAAAGTGGGAACTGAGGGAGCATTCCTCAACATAATCAAGGCCATATATGAAAGACCTACAGCCAACATCATACTCAAGGGGCAAAAACTAAAATCTTTTCCACTAAGATCAGGAACAAGAGAAGGATATCCACTTTTACCACTTCTATTCAATATAGCATTGGAAGTCTTAGCCACAGCAATTAGACAAGAAAAGGAAATAAAAGGCATCCAAATTGGAAAGGAGGAAACAAAACTATCATTGTTTACAGATGATGTGATAGTGTACATAGGAAATCCTATAGACTTGGCCAAAAAGCTGCTTGACCTAATAAATGAATTTGGCCAAACAGCCAGATACAAAGTCAATACTGAGAAATCAAGGGCATTCCTGTATACCAACAACGAAAGAGCAGAAGCACAAGTCAAGGAAAAAGAATCCCATTTGATATAGCAAAAAGAAAAATAAAATACCTAGGAATAAACCTAACAAAGGAAGTAAAAGATCTGTACTCAGAAAACTACACAACGCTGAACAAAGAAATCAAGGAAGACACAAAAAAATGGAAACGTATACCGTGATTGTGGATTGGAACAATTAACATCATTAAAATGTCCATGCTACCCAAAACAATTTACATGTTCAATGCAATACCTATCAAAGTACCAATGGCGTATTTCACAGACATAGAAGAAACACTTCTAAAATTTATATGGAACCATAAAAGACCTTAAATAGCTGCTGCAATTTTGAGAAAGAAGAGCAAAGTAGGTGGGATCACAATACCTGATACCAAACTGTATTACAAGGCCACTGTAATCAAAACAACCTGGTACTGGCATAAAAACAGGCATATGGACCAGTGGAATAGAACAGAGAGCCCAGAAATAAACCCAAATCTCTATGGTCAATTAATATTCAACAAAGGGGGCAGCAACATAAAATGAAGTAAAAACAGCCTCTTCAACAAGTGGTGTTGGGAATATTGGACGGCTACATGCAAAAAAATGAAACTTGAACACCAACTTACACCATACACAAAAATAAATTTAAGGTAGATAAAAGAGTTAAATATAAGCTGTGACACCATTAAAGTCCTAGAGAAGAACATAGGCAGGAAAATCTCAGATATTTCATGCAGCAACATTTTTACTGATATATCCCCTAAAGTAAGGGACATAAAGGAAAGAATAAACAAATGGGATCTCATCAAAATTAAAAGCTTCTGCACGGCTAAAGAAAACAGTAGTAAAATTAAAAGAAAACCAACTGTATGGGAAAACATATTCACCAATGATACCTCAGACAAGGGTTTAATCTCCAAAATATATAGAGAACTTATACAACTCCACTCTAAGAAGACAAGCAACCCAATTCAAAAATGGGAAAGGACTTGAACAGATACTTCTCCAAGGAAGATATACAGAGGATCCAGAGACATATGAAAAGATGCTCAATATTGCTAGCTATCAAAGAGATGCAAATTAAAACCACAGTGAGATGCAACTCCACACCAGTCAGAATGGCCATCATAAACAAAGCAACAAACAACAAGTGTTGGAGAGGTTGTGGAGAAAAGGGGACCCTAGTGCACTGTTGGTAGGATTGCAGACTGGTACAACCACTATGGAAAGCAGTATGGAATTTTGTAAGAAAACTAAAAATGGATCTACCTTTTGACCCAGCAATTCCACTGCTAAGATTATATATCGGAACCCTGAAACACCAATCCAAAGGATCCTATGCACTCCAATGTTCATAGCAGCACAATTTCAATAGCCAAGCATTGGAAGCAACCTAGGTGCCCATCAGTAAATGAATGGATCAAAAAACTGTGGTACATTTACACTAGGAGTTCTGTGCAGCAGAAAGAAAGAAGGAGCTCCTGTCCTTCGCGACAGCAAGGATGAAATTGGAGAGTATTATGCTAAGCGAAATAAGCCAGGCAGTGAATGACAAATACCATATTATCTCACCTTTAAGAGGAACCTAATCAAAACAAACAAACAAACAAACAAACAAGTATACTATAACCAAAGACACTGAAATTGATTAGGGGCTTATAGTCACCAGAGGGGAGAGGGGAGGTAATTTCAGGGGGGAAGGGGAAGGGTTTGGAGGAACAAGTATAAAGGACACATGGACAAAAACTACGGGGGGTGGAAATGGGAGGGAGGTGGGAAGGGCTGGGGCGGTGGGGCTGGAATGGGAGTAAAAGACAGAAAACTGTACAAGAACAACAATTAAAATAAAAAAATTAAAAATAAAAAAAGAATAGTATAGGAAAATTAGAAGTCAAGGATCTTATATGTATGACCCATGGACATGACCTAAAGGCGGGGATGGGGAATGTGGATGGGGAATGTGGATGGGAGGGGGTATGCAGGACAGAGGGGAATAAATGGGGGAAGATGGGACAACTGTAATAGCATAATTAATAAAATATATTTTAAAAATTGGTTCTAGAGTGAGGGTAAAGGTAGGGAGGAAGACAGAGAGGGGAAGAGAAAGAGAGAAAGAAAGACAGAAAGAGAGAAAGAGAGAAAGAAAGAGAGAGAGAGAGACAGACAGACAGACAGACACACCCCGAGAGGGAGGGAGAAGGAAAGAAACACTGATTTGTTGTTCTACTTATATATTCATTGGTTGATTCTTACATGTGCCCTGGCTGAAGATCAAACCAGAAACCTTGGCGTACTGGGATGATGCTCTAACAAACAACTTCCTGGCCAGAGCTCATCATCGTTATTGTTTTTTTCCACTGTATTCTCCCCTGAAGATGTATCTTTTTCATTGCTTTTAGAGAGACAGGAAGGGAAAGAGAAACACCAATGTGAAAGAGAAGCATCAATCAGTTGCCTTCTGCATGTGCCTGGATCAGAGATCACATGTTTCGACACTGGGAACCGAACTTGCAACCTTTTGGTTATGGAATGGTGCTCCAACCAACTGAGCCATACTGGCCAGGGCTCATCATCATTTGTTAAACCCAACAGTAATCCATTTAGATCAAATTATGAGAGTTATGTTTTTATCAACTAAGTACAAAGTTTGTTTTTTTTTTTTTTGGTGACCTGTGATATGCTGCTTTACATTTATTTTTTTAATTATATTTTATTGACTATGCTATTACAGTTTTCTAAATTCCCCCCCTTTATCCTCCATTCACCCTGCACCCCCCCAAACATCCAGCATACCCCCGCTTAGTTCATATCCATGGGTTGTACGTATAAATTCTTTGAGTTCTCTCTTTCCTATACCATTTTTGCCCTCTCCCCGTCTATTTAATGCCTACCAGTTATGCTTCTTCTTCCCTGTACCTTTCTCCCCATATTCCTCTCCTCCCCCTCCCCACTGAAAACCCATGTGATGTTCATTTCTCTGATTGTGTTCTGTTCTAGCTGTTTGCTTAGTTTTTGTTTTCGTTGTTTTTCTTTATTTTTTTAGGTTCATTTGTTGATAGTTGTGAGTTTGTCATCGTTTTACTGTTCATATTTTTTATCTTCCTTTTCTTAGATAAGTCCCTTTAACATTTCATATAATAATGGCTTGGTGACGATGAACTTCTTTAACTTGATGTTATCCGGGAAGCACTTTATCTGCCCTTCCATTCTAAATGATAGCTTTGCTGGATAGAGTAATCTTGGATGGAAATCCTTGCCTTTTATGACTTCAAATACTGCTTTCTAGCCCCTTCTTGCCTGTAAGGTTTAAGAAATCAGCTCATAGCCTTATGGGCACTCCTTTGTAGGTAACTCTTTCCTTTCCTCTTGCTGCTTTTAAGATTCTCTCTTCATCTTTAATTTTGGATACCTTAATGATGATGTGTGTTGGTGTGTTCTTCTTTAGGTCCAACTTCTTTGGGACTCTCTGGGCTTCCTTGACTTCCTAGAAGTCTATTTCCTTCGCCAGATTGGGGAAGTTTTCCTTCAATATTTGTTCAAATAAGTTTTCAATTTCTTGGTCTTGTTCTTCTCCTTCTGGCACCCCTATAATTTGGATATTGGATCGTTTCAAGTTGTCCCAGAAGTTCAAAAGTGTCTCTTCATTTTTTTGAATTCTTGTTTCTCCATTCTTTTCCGGCTGGATGTTTCTTCCTTCCTTTTGTTCTAAATGATTGATTTGAGTACTGGTTTCCTTCCTGTCACTGTTGGTTCACTAAATATTTTGGTTTATTTCATTGTGGGTATCTTTCATTTTTTGACCAAGCTCAATCAGTTCTGTGAGTATTCTGATTACCAGGGCTTTAAATTCTCCATCAGATAGGTTGGCTATATCCTCCTCGCTTAGCTCTCTTTCTGTGATTTTGCACTGTTCTTTCATTTTGGCCCTATTTCTTTGCTCAGGACCCCTGTTATGTTGTAAGGGGGCGGGGCCTTCAGTATTCACCAGCCCAGGGCAACCCTCTTTGCTGCGCTAAAGCGCTTCCTGTGGAAGAGGGGCCAGAGAGGGAACAATGCAGCTCCCCTGTTCCTCTCTAGCACACTCTTCAATGAACTCTCGTGTGAGACTGGGAGTTCCTCCCAGCACAGCAACTGTTGTTGTCCACAACCACCTCTGAGTCTCAGTTTCCCCTTATGTCAGCCCCTCTCAAGCAGCCTGCCATCACTTTGCAGCCAGACCCACCCTCACAGTCTGCAGCTTCACCATGGTTTCTGTCCTTTTGTTGACTTACAAGTCTGGTTGTTCTCTTTCACTGTTTCTTTAATTCCATGGTTGTCAGAGATCCATGCAGTTTGATTTTCTGGCACTTCTCATTGTTTATTGATTGTAGATTGGTTGTTTTTCTACTTTTGGTTGTGGGAGGAAGCGAAGGGTTTCTACCTATGTGTCCATCTTGGCCAGAACTAGTATAGAGTAATTGTTATAAAAGCAAACTTTCCCAAATTGACAAATAACATATAAACTCTATCTTTAGATAACAAAAATAACATACCTTCAATAACAAAAAAGGTATTTGTTCTTCAATACTAAATCTACTAATTTTCCTTTCTGCTCCATCTTTTCTGATAAAAGTATTCTTTCCTAAACATACCAGATTCATGCCACTTCAATTAAAAAAAAAAAAAAATTTTATTTATTTATTTTTGGAGAGGAGGAAGTGGGGAGAAAGAGAGAGAGAGAAACATCAACATGTGTTTGCCTCTTGTGATCCCCTACTGGGGACCTGGTCCGCAACCCAGGCTTGGGAATTGAACTGATGACCTTCTAGTTCACAGGTTAGTGCTCAATCCACTGAGCCACACCAGTCAGGGCTCAAATTTTATTTGAAAATATTATTTTTGCAATCAATCTTATAAACTAAGACTGGCCGCAGATATAATGAAAGCACACTTCAGAATACAACATTTAAAAGCACTTATATAAAAATAATTAAATAAAAACATTTATGAGGAAACAAAAGCTATGTAATAGAGCATTAACAATGCAGACCATCAGTAGACACTCATCAACTACTGGAGACTAGTATGTCAAACATTTAGAAAAAATAAAACATAAGCTTAAAGGCTCCTCTTTAAAGTAACATCACGATTTTAAATGAATTTTATAATTTTACTTCATGATTTCTCTAAATTTGGAACATTCTAGATGAAAATCCCTCCATAAAAAGACTCCAAAAGGAATAACTGTGTCAAGATGAATTAAGCAATGATCAAATAAGTGACCTAATCATCAATCTCCCCACTCCTATTCCCATGGCAGTCATTACTCAATACTAGGTCTAATCTTGTAAAATCTGAATATTGGAATCTTTCACAAAGCATCATAGCCAGCGAAGTTTAAACCTTCTTGCCTCCCTGAGATTAAGAGAAAAGTATTCTATTATCAACATGCTGTTTGAGAACATTTCTTACTCTCAGTTCTACTCTGAGGGGACTGTAATCACTATCATCTTAAACAACGGACATCAGTTTTCTTTTATTCGTGTCTCATTGCAATCCCTTTCACTGACCCTCCACATCCCACTCTACTAATGCTTTAAGGAATAAGACAAGAAAACAAAAGTCAAACAGAACAAAAACACAACAGAAGCTTAGGCTGCTTCTCCCAAGAGACGTAAAATCTCAGTTCTCAAATTCCAAATCTAAGGTCCCTAAAAAAGTTCTAGGTATGAATTTATGGCAATACACATCCAATCAGTCTCCTGATATAGCCAAACTTCTGCATATAGTACTGTCCTGTAATAAGGGATTTAGCATTAATACAGTAACTATCGGAATAAAAATTAAACATCCAAACTTATGCCATTTCCTTGGGTATATCATGGAAATGATTGTGTACTATCTTGCCTCCCTCTATAACACACCCTCTCTCATTCATGCCTACTAGCACGAAATAAGCAGTAACTTTGATTATTTGCTGTCTGTGAATGTCAGTTGATGGTCTATTCCCTCACCCCTGCTGCTTCCCCACAGTGTGCTGTGAACTCATGGTCTGTTGGCACTATTACAAAAAGCTGAGTTGGACAGTGAGAGTTTACGCAGTCAAGAGCACCTATATTTGACAAATGAGGAATATTATTCTGCAAAATGACCATCACTGATCCCTGGAAGGAAAAGGGAAATTAAATTGTATAGCCCACCTTCCTATCTTGCCTCAGCTATGAGATATTTGTATGACCCTATCATGCTTCTAGCATCATCATCTAGTTCCTTGGCCTATACTCATTACAGAATCACTACAGCCACTTAGCTGTACATGTATATATTTACATATATTTTCTTTTTTCACATCATTCAGATATTTTCATATTTATAAAAATGAATTTAAAATTAAAAATGAGGCAAAAGAAATTGAAAAAAACTATAAAACAACTCCCAGCTAAGTAATAAAATTCATACACAGCTGCAAGAAGCATCTGATATTCATCACTCTTCAATGCCACATAAAAGTCAGTCACTTACAGAGTTATTCTGCATCCTCATTTCATAGGCTGCTTGCCTCGGATTATTGGCTACTTGCGAAACTGGTGAATTTCTTGAACCCAAGGCATGGGGGGTTAATATTCCACCAGGAGTGAAAGCTGGTTGATCTCTCTAATGTAAAGAGAAATAAATGCAGAAATTAAAATTAAATCACAGCACAGATGACCGGAAGACAAAAAAGGCAACAAAATAAGAGTCCCCACTGTAAGCACTTAAAAGATGAAAATGGATTTCCATTAACATCACAGAGTTACTGATACTAATTTGATTGTAACTTATCCAGTAAACAACAGTATGTAATATTTAGTAACTCTGCTCTAGAAGCATATATAAATCACTGTTATGCTATATACAGAAAATCTATTCAAATCTCATTAGGCTACTCTGTTTTATTATGTTTACTTAAAACTTCAGAACACTGAAGCCATTATTTTAAGCAAGTAAGTATAACTATTCAAATAAAAAATGAGTGAAGAGTTTGATTTATACTTAGGAATATAATTTTTATTTACTCTTCACCTTGCCAGAATTTAATTCTTTCTATTTAATTAGATCTATGCTTAAGGTTATAATAGGAAACAGTCATGGCTGGCTGATAAAACACAAATCTTTAAAACAGATATTGAATGAAAAAAAAAAAATCTAAATGATTTTGAACATAAATGCTAATAAACAACTCTACTTTTTTCCTTCTAGGTTCCTGAAATTGCTTAATTCCAATAAAATATAGCAACAAAATGCAGTCTCTAAACTCTCTGAACTTAAAATCTAGTAAGGAAGACAAGAAAAACAAGAACTAAAGAAATGACTATAAATCATGCAATTAAGAAAACAAATATTACGGTAAGAAGCACCAGAGTTAAAAGAAAAAACTCTTAAACCTAGACTACGAGCAGAAGCCACAGGGAGACTTTGTAGAAAAGGTAAGACATGAGGGAGTTGTGAAGTCAAAAATCCATTTGGGGGTACCAAATGAAAGTAATGCTCTGAGTCTGGAGAGATATGGTATATTTATGCATAAAAGGCAGGAGAAAAGCTGAGTAGCTAGAATTCAACCAGACCCTTGTGTGCTCTGCATGCCATATGAAAACAATACTGCATTCTGAGGGGACTTGAGAGTTACAAATGATTTCCACAGAGAAACAACAAAGTTTTGAGTGTCATATTCTGGGAAAACTAAGCTGACAAAAGATGTAAACGGACTGTGGTAAATTTCAAGAGGATACAAAGGGTTAACTGTTTTTATTACAAATATATTACCTTTTGTAAAAAATTCAAATAACTAAGTGGCCATCCACCCCTTCCTGCCCCTCAAATGTTCAGATGCCAGACCAGAATAAGGACTTCTTTAAAATCAACACTAGGACTTCCAGTCAAGATGGCAGCCTAGGTAAACACAGCTCGCCTCCTCCCACAACTACATCAAAATAACAACTGAAGTACAGAACCACCATCACTCAGAACCATCAGAAATCAAGATGAGGGACTTCCAGCCAAGATAGAGGCATAGCTGGACATGCTGTGCCTCCTCTCACAACCAAGATTAAGGACAACAAAAATATAGAACCAAAAAAAAGAAAACCCAACCAGGACAGAGAGAAAATTGAATTGTGCAGGAGTCCGACAACAATGATTCACCCACACCAGTAAGAGGGGCAGAGTCTGAGATCTAGCCAGCCAAGTCGGATCACGGCAGGATAAGCCGGTGGTGGTACCGGGTACACAGCCACTCCAGGCGCACAGGCAGAGGCATTGCCAAATGCGAAGAGGCCAAGCAGGGCGCACAAGGTGGCTGACCGCAGGCACACATTCATGCACAGATAAACCAGGCAAAAACAGGAAGCTACATAGACTGCACGATGCAGGTCCCGAGCGCTGGGAACTGAAGCCTAAAAGCACCCATTGAAAATACTTATAGGGGCTGAGGTGCCAGGAGGGAGTCCCAGCCTCACAGGAGAGTTGGTTGGGGAGACCCAGGGGGTTCTGGAGCATGCGCAGGCCCACCCACCCAGAAATCAGCCCAGAGGGGTCCAGTTTCCTAGGGGGAAGGGGCGGAAGTGACTGAAATCTGGCAGAGACTGGAGGAAGCGCCATTGTTCCCTCTCGGACCCCACCCCCACATCTTGCGTCACAACTCAGGGACTGGACTGCCCCACCCTGGTGAATGCCTAAGGCTCCGCCCCTCACTACAAAACAGCCGTGACCAGACAAAAACAAAAAACCAAAACCAAGGATAGCTCAAAAGGGAGAACAGACCAGGGCCCCACAGCTAATTCATCTGAGCAACCAGGAAGTGGTCAACCTATCAGATGCAGAGCTCATAGCACTCGTAGCTAACCTATCAGAAGCACAGTTCAAAGCTCTGGTGATTAGGAAGCTCAGAGAATTGGTCGATTTTGGTTGCAAATTAGAGGAACAAATGGAGGCTATAATAAGTGAAATGAAGAAAAACGCACAGGGAACCAATAGTGATGGGAGGAAAACTGGGACTCAAATCAATGGAGTGGACCAGAAGGAAGAAAGAAACAACCAAACAGAAAAGGAAGAAACAAGAATTCAAAAACATTAGGAGAGGCTTAGGAACCTCCAGGACATCTTTAAATGTCCCAACATCTGGATTATAGGGGTATCAGAAGCGGAAGAGGAAGAGCAACCAGTGGAAAACTTTTCTGAACAATAATGAAGGAGAACTTCCCCAGTCTGGCAAAGGAAATAGACTTCCAGGAAGTCCAGGAAGCTCAGGGAGTCCCAAAGAAGGTGGACCCAAGGAGGAACAAACCAAGGCACATCATCATTACATTAACCAAGATTAAAATGAAGGAGAGAATTCTAGAAGCAGCGAGAGATAAGGGCACAGTCACCTACAAAGGAGTTCCCATCAGACTGTCAGCTGATTTCTCAAAAGACACCTTGCAGACAAGAAGGGGCTGGAAAGAGGTATTCCAAGTCATGAAAGTCAAGGACCCACATCCAAGATTGCTCTATCCAGCAAAGCTGTCATTTAGAATAGAAGGGAAGATAAAGCGCTTCTCAGATAAGGTCAAGTTAAAGGAGTTCATCATCACCAAGCCCT